>JARKHS020006719.1:80000-199689 GCA_030143305.2 Amblyomma americanum
AAATGGGCCTTGTCTTTCAAGAGCACAATCCAGAGAAAAATTGCTTGCGGTGAACGCTACTCAGTAGCTTCCACGTTTTGCTTTGTTTCGTCTTCTTCTTTGGACACCTTTGCCGCGCTAAAGTGCTTCAAGGAGGACCATTCGCCTTGAAAAAGCGTTCCCTTTAAGCAAGCGTTGCTGCCGCTAACCACTTCAGGCACTGTGAGAGCCTCTTCATTGGTTTGTTTCGCGGTGGCGGAGACGCTGTGCGCTGTACAAAAGGAAATCATGAGGAGCGGTTTTCTTTTTCTATCCCAGCTTTTTCTTTCGCTGGATAAACGAGCTAGGCGCATTTACGCTTCGGCGTGCCCCTTGACGAGTAGAATGTAAGACATTTGGACTGAGATCCATATTAGCGCTTAGTGTGATTAAGTCATTCTAACAACAATAGCGAGGGCTGATCCGCTGAATCTGCTTTTGTGTAAAGCAGCCTGTTACACGTGGCTTTCCAAGAGCAGTATTTCTGGCAGCAACGCGAAAATCGAAATGCAGAAGATACTAGTGTGACAGGAGAAGCTCTATGCACTTACAACTAAAATCGTGCACTCTAAACACTAATACGCCTATATGGGAGTAAAATGCACAGCTTACTCTTTTTTTTACTCCTTTCTCTTTAGAGTGTATACCTGTATCTCTCCTCCCGTCGCCTCCCATCTTTTTTGTCCCTCGTCTTGTCGCGCCGCTGCTTGTGATATGGTCAACTTTTACAGACTGTCCAGTTTTCATTTTATTGAAATTTCCGGCGGCAATTGATTTCATTGTTGATTTTTAGGTAATAATCAATAGATTCTTACCTGGTAATAAGGCCAGTGGGCACGCCACATTGTAAAGTGTTCCGTATTGATTTCTCTCTCCTGAGGATTCTCCAACGTGCGCTGGAACCTCAGAACTCTGCCGATTTTGTATTTTGCCTCCATCGAAATGCTGCCGCCTCGGCGGGGATTAACCCCCAAAATGTCGTGCTCACTACTTGCAGTCAACACTTGCGTTCTAATAAGCAGAATTGACCGTCCTGTCATTCACATGTTTTTTTTTTCGTATCATTTGTCCTAATTTCCCAAAGCTGTCGAAATCGGCGACTAAGGGAGAGGAGTTTGTTTCGACCCGTTGGCTTCGATGAATGCATATTTGATTACCCGTCCTCATGTCAAAAAAAGCCAGTACGCCAACAACAACAACAACAAAAAATGTGTGTGCTTGTTTTGTTTTCCTTTAGGGGTTGGGGTGGGGGGGCTTCAAGAGAAACAGAAGATAAGTAAATTCAGTCTGTTTCGTTCGTATTAAAAATCGATTCTGTGGCGCTTTCTGACCAAGTTGTCGTTTTACGGGACCGAAAGTTTTATTTATTGCCGTCAAAATCGTGTTTAGAAGTTTTTTCTGCCACTTGATTCAAACCCATGACGTCAAGTCCGAAAAAGAGTCTGTGAGCATCGTTTCGAAGTGAAATGTGGTGTAGCCTATAACCCCAGGGATCCACACCGCACCGCACCGCAATTTAGCCTCAGGGATCCGCACACGGAGAAATTTCTTGATGCACCGCAGTTTGTTTTCGACAACGGCTGGGGGTGGCGACACCAGTATTTAATTTTTGTATTTTTTTCTTTCTAATTATAAGGCCTCCGTTTTCGATGAAAGTAGAGTCCTTGTCATGCGGTAGTCTCTCGATACAGGTCAGCTTCAATTTTTTCTCAGTGTCCCCTCATAGCGTAAACGTCATCATCATCATAATCAACCTGACGATGATGTTGTTCAGGCTATAAGAAGTTCTGAACATAAACCAAGTACAAAATCACGAGCGAGCACTTAGTGCAAGTCCTGAGCTCATGCAACTGTCGCGCCTAGCGTTTGAAGTGAACTCTTACGCGGACCTACCTGGTCACGCATTACTTCCATCCATAAGGTGGGACCATTTGTTCTACTTTTTTTTCTGGTTGCCAACTTCCTCCCTGGGTGTTTCTAGCGATAACCGCGTATAGACCTTTTCAATGTTGATAGCTAGTTCGAACGCGCGTGCGTGTTGGATTGTGCTGCGTATGCGCAATAGATGACTGTGAAGTTGGCTAATCAGAACGCTGCTGACGCAGTCCAGCATGTGGTAATATGGCTGCGCTAAAAAAAAAAAACATATGTGAAAAAGTCTATACCTACCGGCTTCTTACGCAGCCCGACGACCGAGCCAAGTTTCTCTGTTCTCCGTTCGATCAGACTAGCGCTATTACTTTCGTATGCAGTCGATATCGGGAACCATGCCAGACGAACGCACGCGGCGTTTATATAGGACAGGTTTGTTGTCGGCGGTTGCGCTAGATCTTATCGCTTTGACGGGAATATTTTGTGCTAAAAAAGTAGCACGTATGCTCGAGTGTTTTTAAGTCGGCATGAAGTTCATCTCCTAGATAAAAGGAAAAAAAAAAGAAAATAGCGAATAGAATTGCAGCCGATGAAGAGAAAACGAGATGCTTATTATGCATGTTTCCTTATACGATCAGTGTGGTGCGTGCTGTTGCTTCGAAGGGAACGTTGCGAATGCTGCGGACAAATGCCACAGATGGTTTGATACTCTGTACGCTATTCGATTAGGCTGCACTCGCTGCACTAGTGCCGTGAAGTTCTGCGGCGGTGCCGCGAGCGTGCAGCGTCAGTTTAGGCAGTTCAAGTGCAGCTTGGCACTGGCTGCTTCCGAACTGAATGGTCGAGTGCAGACCTGGCCTCCCGCTAGCCTTGGTGTCACCGCCAAATTATAGCCAACTGCGTACCGCCGACATCAACGGTCGCCGAAATCCCGAACCACGTGAAAAAGTTTCAATCATCAAATCGCAATCAAGTGTTTTCATGAACCAGCCCTTGGAAATTGTCGTTTTACTGGGGAAAAAAAAAACGCAGAGTTTTGTTGATGAGGAATTTTTATGGCTCAAGGGCATATGTGGCCAAAGAGCGCCATGGCACAAAGTTTTTTTGTTCTACGGAAGGTGGGGTCAAAGACCCATTTCCTAGCCATTTCGCCCTGAATAAGCCGAGCACCAGACCAGGGGAAAGCTTGTACCCATTGTATCACCGGTGGGTACCCGGCGGCACTGGGGATCGAACTCCGCACCTCCCGCATGCGAGGCAGATGCTCAATCGACTAGGTCACCATTGTGGTTAAGACTAGGTCACCATTGTGGTTAAGACAGAGTTTTAACGCCGTTAAACCAGTATGATGTGCGAAAGCACTTGGTTTCGAATTAGTTTGTCTATTGCCTTAACATTGTCCCCCAAGACAATTTCCTTTAGACTTTCGTACCAGGTGACCTTCCCCTAGCCAGACCGTATCCAAGTCATTTCATTTAAAGGTCAAAGGTCGAGGCTTTCAGAGACCCATCGGATTTTCCGGAATTGCTAGTTAAGAATAGTGCTTTCACACTAAAATGTCGTCGTATACATACACAAACAGATGATTTACGAATATTGGCTGAAATGCTTCCCATGTGGCTCAACGTGGCAGCTGATGTTTACAATTATGACTCCACGAACAGTTACTCACCTCCTCCTTTCAAGAAATAACTGTCATCATTTCATTTAGACTGCGCTCATGTTTTCTCCGACCTACACGTGGGCGCCGCCATATTGCTGCACTTCCACTTGGGAGAGTGCAAGTCAGCCACGAACTCATGCTGCACTAGGCTGGCACTGGAAGACGGAAGTGCAGCAGCAGGCGTGCGCTGCACTGGAAAAACGAATGCGAAAGTGCTGCACTGCTTGCACCGCCGCTGATCGTTACCAGCGTGCTATCAGGCGTCGCAGACAGAGTCGGCGTCTTCGCGCCTGCAACTGCTCGTGACTTTCCTCGATTATCTTCTCATGTGCTGTGACGATGACGGAAAACAAAAAAAAGGCAAGAATTCAATTCTAAAAAAAAAAAAAACGGACGCACGTCTATAAGCCTATCCACACCAGCGTATATAGTCGCATGTCCAGACCATGACAGGGTGAAAGGTACGAATTCTTTCCAAAGATGCTATACGTTATAAAAGCTGCGTAGACAAATACATCAAGGTAAATATCGGCGTCTATGACGGAGGAATAACTTAGTTGTGTTGGGTTTTATGGCACATAGGCAACTAAGGGGAGGAATAATTGAAATTAATAGTAAATGCAATAGGCTTCAAAACAGACCTACATAATCGTCTTGTTGCGTGGCCCCGTTATAGAAATGCAACTGTTTGCAATGTGACCGCGTCTTTTCGTCTCTCTCAACCCTACCGCAAAGATAACTGTGGTACATCTTTAATTCGACGTACCAGTTTAGAAAACTGCAGTCACGCGGCTATGCTCAGGGCGAATGTTGTTTGTAACCATTTTTGCATTACAGGGAAGGTTTGGTTTGGTTTAAGGGGGTGTAACGTCCCAAAGCGACTCAGGCTATGAGGGACGCCGTAGTGAAGGGCTCCGGAAATTCCGACCACCTGGGGTTCTTTAACGTGCACTGACATCGCACAGTACACGGACCTCTAGAATTTCGCCTCCATCGAAGTTCGACCGCCGCGGCCGGGATCGAACCCGCGTCTTTCGTGCCAGCAGCCGAGCGCCATAACCACTGAGCCACCGCGGCGGCTAGCGAAGCTTTGAACATGAGAAATTGTTGGTGTTTTGTTATTTATGTATTTACTTTAGGGAGCCTCGGCCCGTCAAGCTGTTCTGAGATTATATCGTGGCCGGTTAAATAATTATATATGCAAGTGCATGAATGAGCAATTAAAGTTCGCCAAGAGTCATGTACAAAAGGAAATGTTGCAGAGCAACGACTCTGCCGCACCCTGTCGCAAGACAGGGTGCGGCCTGCATTGCTTGACCTGGACATCGTATCCCCGGACTTTACGCGAGCGGACGCGGCGGGTGTTTGTATAGCGGACGGGGCATGGAACTGATCGGGGTGCCTCAGCGACGAGATCAGTGCCCATCTACTCCGACGAGGGCATCGGCGAAGTGGCGCTGCATCCTGCCCGGCCTACGCGGATGCGTTTGTCCCACTCTATTTGCTGCCGAGACCAGATGGAGTACCGCGGCCTGCCGCCGCGCCCAAAGCGGCTGGCACAATAAACCCCAGTTACGGGCGTTGTGCGACGCAAATATTATGGGGAGTTGCCCCCGCGTTGGGCGTACTACGCCGGTGTCGCATACGTCACGCGTACTCATTCAGCGCCCCTGTTGCAGAGACATACCAATGTATATGGACATAATTTCTTTTTTTTTGAAGGTCAGTTTATCGGCCTATAGGTGAACGGATCGTTTACAACGTCACTTCACGAGGCGCGCTGGTAAATTTTACTTTCCTGCTACACGATTAATCGCGAATGAGTGTGGCCACGCAAGCGCTCAGGACTGTTCTCGACGTTGCACTGCCATATCTAGAAATTTCTATGTCATGTGTAACCCTATGACACGTCATTGTTTGCTTCCATCGAAATGAAATATTTTCCCGCCTAAATAGGTTTTGCGGTTCTATGGGGCTTAACGTCCCAAAGCTATTCAGGCTATGAAGGACGCTGCAGTGAAGGCCTTCGGATGATTTCGACCACCTGGGATTCTTTAACGTGCACTGACTTCGCACAGTATACGGGCCTCTAGAATTTCGCCTCTATCGAAATGCGACCGTCGCGGCCGGGATCGAACCCGTATCTTTCGGGTTGGCAGCCAAGCGCCATAACCACTGAGCCACCGCGGCGGTCTTTTTTCGTCTAAATAGCATATTCAAGCCTTAAGAAAGACAATTTGTTACAGTTGATTTTTCGCAGGGATGTGCAAAATTTCGTACAAAGTGTCACAAATGATGAAAATTGCAACATCGAAATGCTGCTACTTACCAAGTAAGCATCCGAATGGCCGTAGTAATAATTTCTATTTTGGAGGTGCACATTACGCTTGAAATTGCGAATAAAAAAAAAGGATGGTACTACTACTGGTGGCAGAATATTCTACAAAAAATGACCGTTGACTTGCTACCCCGCTCGCTGTTTTCTTGCGTTAGCTATACGGCATAAAAAAACCCAGCTTATTTGTGAGATGAATGCGAAAATCACCCGCAACAAAGAAATCACTGCTAGGTGCAACCCAATGTCAGAAAGTAGTAGTAGTAAGCGGTTTATTAAAGTAATAATAAAAAGGAAGGAAAACATTTTTGCGAGCCCCGGCATCTGCCATTGATACTGAAGCACCTGAGCTGGGGCAACGGAAATAAAGGATAGCACGCAGAATGGAGAAATGAAATGAAAGAGGCAAGGGGACAGGAAGAGAGGATTGGGGGAGAGGTAATATACACAAACTATTTACACAATAAGAAGTGTGTGCAGGTATCAGAAAAAGCAGCGAGTTCGCTTTGTACACAGTTGTGTACACAGCGTGCCAAAGGGTTAAGCAAAGCGCAGCCAAGTTACTTCCTTTCGTTGCGGGATCTGTCTGCATGATCAGTTCCCTTTGGAGCCTCCGTCGACCGGCTGTTGTGTCTGTCGTCACGTGACAATATGGGTAACCTGCGCTGCCAAGGTGGCACTGCAATTGTTCCATTCGGTGACTCAAAACTGCTTTTGTCAGTCGCTTGGGCCGCTGGAAACGCGAGAACACATTCTGCGCGATTAGATGCCCGCGTTTGGCTGACAGCATTCGTTGCCTAGCTTCTCTCGGCGTAGCCCAAACAGCTGACGCACGGCACGGCACGTGCACCTTCGACAGAGCGCGGAGGCTCACGCCAATAAGCGCCTGAAGGTGGCGCAGAAAAGTACTAATAGCGGGGCTGACTTACCCAAGGCATTGGGGTTTAGGGATAGTGAAGGGAAAGTGGATTTTAAGAGGTTAGAAGTAACCAAGCGAAGGTTATCTGATTGGTGGCTAAAAGCAAGACAGGAGTAAAATTTCACAAGACATGGCTAGGTGGCTTGAGCCACCGCCCGATGTAAAGGGTTCAGCCGTATCCATCCATCCATCCATCGATCCAGTACTACCCAAAACTGCTTGCTCTTCTCGCTAGGCAGTGTTATGGCGTTGCAATCGGCACCGCAAACTTCAGCCCAAGTTCCCCATAGTGCTGGACGTCGTGCTGATCGGCCTTCAAGCGCAAGTTAGTTATAAGCTTTAGAAAACATGGTAGATATGTTCGGTTGAGCGACACTGCGTCGTCGTGGAGCGTAGCGTATAGGAAAAGAGCTTCACCAAGTAGGGCTCTTCGCTTGGTGAACTTTCGTTCGACTGCAGGCGTATTGTACGGGGTATGTCTGGGTTGTTTTGCTGCTCAGTAATACATGCTGTGAAAACTATAGTGCTTCGCCCGGGACGTCCTGCGGCACGTGCAGTGCACGGACCCCTGTCTCCGGAAACGGGGTAGCCTTCGTATTTCCGCCACGTGCGTTGTCCGTACGTCGCTGCTCTTGTTGCAGATGCGGAGCTGTGCTTTTTTCTAGCTTTTTGTTTTCATGTTCCATGGCTACATAAAAAGAATGCCGCGCTGTTTTTGATCATGATCCGGTTGTTATAATCGCTGTTGTAGCGAACGTGTTAACCAGAGAAAATTACTTTTTTTATTTTCCCCTATTTTTTCCCTTAATTAGTCGGTGTGGGTAATATTCAGCGAGGCGGAAGGGCTTCTGGTTCGAAATGAGGAAAATACGTCCTCTGTACTTCCCGACATTCTTTATTTTTTTTTGTTTCAGTCCTCTGTCTTTCTGATATCATAGCATCCATTTTTATTTACGCAAGAGCGTAGAAGCCTCACCGGAGCAAAAAGTCTGCAGCGATCGTCCGGCGTTATCCAGAAAAATCTTGATTGGTTGGCGGGCATCGACGTCATCCGTGACGCCTCCAGAGCGCTGAAATTTAATTGGCTGGAAGGACGTGACGTCACTAGACGGGTGAATGCTCATTGGCTGGAGGGAAGTGACGTCGCCAGACAACGTTCGTTCGTGTTAAGCCTCCAGTTGAGAGGTGGTCTACGGGGAGAGTTACTTCCGGCAAAGACATCAACAGTTTCGAATGGTGTCGGATTGCCAACGCCTCGCGCATAATGGGAGTAGGTGTAGCTGTATTCTTTTTTTTCTGGACGTTCGGCCATCAGCATCGAAATGTACGAAGCCGCCGCAGAGCTGCTCTATATTTTTTTTTAACCTTCGTTTCTGTCACTTCCTGTCAAGCTGGTTTCGCCGCATGCTTGCATGCTGTGCACTGTAGCTCGTCGATAGGAGTAGGTGAAAGACGGTATAATTGCCAACTGGACACGGGCATTAATATTAAAGTTTTTAGCGCATGCTGTCGTCAGCCGGTACCTTCGGACGTTAGCGGTGCACGCGTGCAGCGTGCGCCATCTCTTGGCAGGCGCTGTAACAGCGACACTCCAAGAGAACACGGGCGCTTGCGTAATGCGGTGCGATGCAAGCGCGCGAAGGCAAACATGCATAGCCATTGAGCCCTACAGCGGAGGAGTGCGCGAAAAGGCACAACCGCTGTTATCGTGCATGATAAAACGGCCTTCACTCGCTCGATAATGTACACGCGCGCGCGGTCCCCTTCTGCGCGTGAATGGGCACCGACACGGAATCGTGCGCCGCATGCGGTGTTGCGCAATACGCCGCAGGCATCTCTGACCGTCGCCGCATAACTCTTTATATCCTTCCTTCTTCGACAGGTGCGTGAGGAACTCGGTCACTGCGGGCGCCGAGCCAAGAAGGTTCGTGAAGGCTTGTTCGCGGTCGGCGTTTTGCGACAGAATCGGCTGTCCACATCACGTTTGTGCGTGCGGGCGTGCGTGCGTGCTTCTTTTGAGAGCGGGGCAGGGGAACGTGCTTTAACCACCTTTCCGCTAAAGCTGTCTTTTCCATGTCCCTGATGCCTCTGTCCTCCGTTTTACTGGCTCGCTGGAAGGTGTTCTGCCTAAACCAGTAGAGGACATGGTGATTGTGATTTCTTTATGGCGTAAGTGCATCTGGGGCCAAAGAGTTCCATGACACAAGGTATTTTTCTTCTTTCCAAGGCGGTGTCAAAGACCCTTGAGCACCGGGCCAGGGGAAAGCTTGTTCTCATTATTATGGGGATCTAACGTCCCAAAGCGACTTAGGCTGTGAGGTACGCTTGCACCCATTGTATCACCGGTGGGTGCCCGGCGGCACTGGGGATCGAACCCCGCACCTCCTGCATGCGAGGCGGATGACCAAACCACTAGGGCACCGCTGCGGTGGTAGAGCACATTCAACGCTCCCGACAGTCGAACAGTCGTACGTCATCATGCTGCGCCATGCGCATGCGCTTGTGAACGGGCGCTTAATTTTGGTCTTGAAGTGCAATGTCCGACCAATTTTCGCTGATACAAATGAGAGACGTGCTAACGCAACTGCGGCTATGGTCAGTACCGAGGGCTTGAAATAAATACGTGCAGGAATTAAAAGCTTTGCCAATTCATGGAGTTTTGTGAAATCCCTTGTGTGATGAAACTTTATGAACAAAGCAGCGTGGCTTTAGCTCCCGTTTTGTAAAGACCCACCATTGTCGGATTCATATTTACCTCTCAGATAGCGGAGAATATATGCTATATTGCGTACTGCGTCCTGTACCGTGGCCTTTGCTCCATTTGCTAATCGTCGTGCGGGAATAGGCGCTTTTTTTTTCTCGTTTATTTGCAAGCACTTTTCTTTCTTTAACCCTACGACATCAATTTTTAAAATTCTCAGAAGCGCTTCGCATGAACTTCATCTTCATGTGTAATTATTAATCATCATCTCCCTGAATCTTTTTCGTCTAGAGCGACTCAAGATCGCGCCGCAGAACCAGTGTCGCAGTGATAGTAAGGCGTCATAAAATGACTTTTTATGCAAATGATCTTCATGAAAATGATTAATTTATGACAATAAGGTGTATGTTAACTACAAGGCCAAAAATGAAAACCACCAAACGTCAAAGTCGTATATTGACACGGCTGAGACTGGACCACTACATATGGCTACACGCTATAGCCGTCAGAGGGGCGATCATTCTATGCTGCATATAGCGTGAAGTACGTGTGGCTTAAAGCAAAACATTCACGAGATCATCAAAATTTTAATAACGGAATCTTTTGCATTAAGTTCTACCTAATATATTTTGGCTCTCTGTGCGGTGCATTAAATATTTTGACGCGCATCTCTGCGGTGCGAAGCAGCTCGAAAACAAGGACAATACGCGACGACAGCTCGTTTTTTTTTCTTCGCGTTTTTGGGCTGAGAAACTGATACTGAAAACCAAAACTGAAAGCTTACTGAAAAGCAGTAAAAAATTATCGCTGTTACGACGTTTTTGTTAACAGTTCGGAAAACTTCAGCATTACTCAAATCGGCTACCGATTTGACATTGTCGAAAGAATCGCATTTTGTTTAAAACGAAACGAGAGTAAACGTGTGCACACAGCGACGGACCTTGTGTACGCGTCAGAGTCTAATTGTTTTAACGCTACTCGGCGAATAGTTTTAACGCTACTCAGCGAATATGCCGGCCTAAACCTGACACAATTAAGCTCCGCCGCCTCCGCTACCGTAATCGCCCATTGCTGCCTTCGCTAATTAGCGCTGTGTTTCCAATCGCGTATAGGCGCGGTCGAGTCTTAATTGGTATTCGCGCAGCCCGAGATTCGATCGTCGCGGCTCAGGTGTTTGTACACGACGACCGGCCACAATATGAACCCGGTGTAAAAAGCCGTCCCCTACACGGGTTCCAGTCACTTGGATGCCACGGCTCGCTCTCGATGCCTGTCTAGTCGACTCGGAATCGATTTAAGCCTCGCCACGACGCGTCAACTGCGTGCGCGGAGCTTTTAGGCCAACTGAAGAGTGCCGGGGTGTCCCGCACGTGACCTGCGGGAGGCGTTAGCAGCCGGGAAAGGAGGAAGGGGAAGCGACCGTGGAGCCGAAATCGATCTGCACCCCCCCCTTCCCCCTCTCGAATTTGATATGGGCTCTTACCGCGAGGGGGACGTGATGTCTTCGGCGCGCTGACTTACCGTGGCGTGACGGCGCGTCCCCCTCCCGTTTCCCCCGGAGAGCACGTGTGAGGCGCGCTGGAAGTCAAGTGCCCCTGCACCGCGCCTGTAGAATCGGCGCTCTTACCCGCCGCGGTGGCTCAGTGGTTAGGGCGCTCGGCTGCTGATCCGGGGTACCCGAGTTCGAACCCGACCGCGGCGGCTGCGTTTTTATGGCGGAGAAACGCTAAGGCGCCCGTGTGCTGTGCGACGTCAGTGCACGGTAAAGATCCCCAAGTGGTCGAAATTATTCCGGAGCCCTTCCACTTCGGCACCTCTTTCGTCCTTTCTTCTTTCACTCCCTCCTTTATCCCTTCCCTTACGGCGCGGTTAAGGTGTCCAAAGGTATATGTGAGACAGATACTGCGACATTTCCTTTCCCCCAAAACCAGTTATTATTATTATTAGAATCGGCGCTCGCCGCCAGGTTGTCCCAGGAAATAATTCTTCTCACTGCGCGTCCTAGAATGGAGGGGGGGTTGCATTGAAAACTGGCGGTGTGTGTTCTGGCTTCTGGGTGAGAGGATGGATGCTGTCCTACAATTTTACGTATTACGTTGCGGCTGACTACGCGTCGAAGGCCGTGTGTGAGTGAAAGGAGTGATAGTGGCCTTGTCATCCATGTCGTGTCCAGCTGTGTTACACTTAATTACTACCCTAGCATTAAATTATAAATTTCTAATGTGGCTCCTGGCTTTGTTATAATCAAGGCTAGCTTAGATTTGTGAGCTCACGTGGGCTGGACTATACCCCTTGCTGATTTTCGCACCTTAGGGTTGGGGCAATTTTATCTTGGCCACATTTATACCAGGCGGTTCAGGGAAACACGCCGCTGTACTTTTGAAGAATAGCTAGGATTTTTGGGGTAATAATTAAGATGGCTTTTGCAGCATTACAGATATATAGGCCATTACAGATATATAGGCACCTGGTTTAAATGACCGATTTTTAGCGGCCATTAGCACTAGCCATATAAGATAAGGAGTTTTGACAGTGCGATTACTCTCGCCTGTGTGGCTCAACACATTTCCGCAGTTTCACGCGCCCCCAGTGTGCGCGCAATGACGCTCATGCACCTGCGCACGTCACTCCGTGGTGCACGCGCCACTTGGCCCCCTCTGTCGCCCACACTGCGGTGCTCGCCGCTACTCGCTGCTCCAGCCGTGGCGGAACTGAGAAGGTCACGTGGTGCGTGCACGGTCCCTAGAACGTGCGCCACAAAATGGCATACGCACGTATGCGTCGTTGTTCGTGCACCGCCGGCGCGCGAGTTTCGAATCGTGCGTGAAATTACCAAAATTTCTTTAGCTGCAGCCACGGAGCAAGACTATTTAGGAGGTGAAACTCCCGTCAGCGCGAGCGAGCGCAGGCGACCGGATAAGGTCACAAATGTATGCGCCGACGGGGCCGTATGCAGTGGCGGCGCCATGCGGCGCCTCGTAGAAGCCGCAGCGAAAAAAAAAAAAAATGCAGCGCCCGGGCAGGCTCAAGTCCCGTTCCAGTGACTTTAGGGCAGGCGGCTCCGGCGCGCGCTCAAAGCAGACGACAAGCAGACGACACGGGTGTTTGCTTCAGCGGGCACGCCGTGACGTATTTCTGCGCCCTTAAGTCAAACAGCAACAGTTGTAGGATTCTGTGCTGAAATGGTTGAAGCGTAGCACCAGTTGCTCTTCGGGCTACCAGCGGTAAAGAAGCGCGCGAGAGTGCCCTCAGTAAAAGTCAGGCGCGCGCGGCCGAACGGGAGCAACACGCTCGACTGGTTGCCTTGGCAACCGAAACGGCGGTAATTTTTTTCCCGGCCGCCAGGCGCCGCCAGCATGATAGTGGCTCCGCGGGCTTGTGACCTTTTCTGGTCGCCGCAGACAGCGGAGTTTCCACTCCTAAATAGTCTTCCTCCATGGCTGCAGCGCGGAGAGTAATGGTGTTTTCGAAATTATGAACTGATTTGGCTAGTGCTTATGGCCAGTTACAAATCTTTAACTGAAACCAGCAGGTGCATAGTTGTAATTGGTAAAAAGTTAGCTATATTAGAATTAACCAGGCTACTAGTTAACATGATCCACCTTTTTCGGACATCCGCCAACACTGATATTACTATGCTGCAAAAGCCAAAAGCTAACTTTTATTACTCCAAAAAAGCCAATATTTTTTTTTGAGAATTAGTGGTGAGCTTCCCTGAAGCACCTGATGTATACAAGCTGTTTCTGCAAAGGGGAACTAGAAGTAAAAAAAAAAGGCTTTTTTTAGGTTTAGAGATGGCATGGCCCTATGATAACAGTGTTGGAGGATATCACAAAACAGGCGGATCCTGTTAAACTGCTTAAAAAATTTCTAATAGTTAACTTTTTAACCGTCGCAGTTGTAGCTGGCCACTAGTAATAGCCGTACCACTGCTAAAGTTTTGAAAACGTGAATACCTTCAGCGCTGTGGGTGAACAAATTTTGACCTTCACACGTGTGTTTCAAATGTCTTTTGCGTGTGCGCTGCAACGCTCACGAGTTGACGTCAGTCCACGGCGCACGTGCCACGTGACCTTCACTCTCCAGTCTGCTGTGGGAAATGAAAATGGAGACACATACTGCGCCATTAATACATTAACAAGCTGATTTTTATTGCTGTTGTAGTTGGTCAGCAGAGTGATACAGGAGGCGATTGGCCATGTCGCATTGTTGTCCACCGCTGTTTCTTTTAAATTGTATCCCACTACAGTTAACAGGATTCTCTTGTTGTCCATTATATGCAACACTGGCACTACAATGCCGCAGATACCATTTCTATACCTCGGAAACCTTATTTTTTAAAAAATTTGGTTCACCTTCGTTGAAACAGCCTGTGTAATAAGTGGACTATGCACATGAGGTCAATGAAATTCATAAGAGCTTGACTTGAATGCCATAATGTTCAAGCATGAAATAAAAGGTTGTACTTCCTTTACTTAGCTTTTGTTGTGCGTGTCGGAAAACTGATATAGTAGGATATAACTTAAAAAAACAGCAGTTAGCACTGGGCCATATGGTCCGCGGCGTACTGTACTACTCCAAAAGAAATCAGCTTTTTAATGCTTGATTTTATTAAACAAGCCAGGTATCAAAATTCTAGAGCTTATAATTTTTTCCTTTTGATTAGCTTCTTGTTAAGGTGACAAGTAAAGTTTTAATAATTGCTGACTACTTTTTTGTCATGGCGCAATTCTGCGCGGCGGTCCTGAATGTGGGTGGAGCTTCACTGCAGACTTAAGTTGTACCCGACTATAAAACTGGAAAATGCAATCAAGGAAGTTATGCAACTTGCACATATTGGAATCACCGCTTTTTCAAGAAAGAATTGCTGTACCGAACTAGATCCTTAAAAAGTATTATGCTTAATATTAAAAAGTATTAAGGTCAATTAAAAGAAATGTTTGGTTTCTTGTGTGTTACAGTTATCCAGGGAGAGTCCATAATGGCGGCTGAAGGGTGCCAGCCACAGCAGAGCCCATCATCAGCTGTGGTTCCTGAAGGAAAGGATGCATCTGAAATTGCACAGTTCTACCAGGACCAAGTGGTATTCCTCACAGGAGGAACAGGGTTCATAGGAAAGGTACGCACTCTGTCCCTAACATCTCAAGCATTGCTATATATAGTAAAGTTAAATTTTGCTAGTTGACCTGCTTCGGCCATGTGAATTAAGTTCAGATTGCCCAGAGGTCAAGGTAAAGGATTGTAGGAAATTTTTGGCAAGGTAATCGGTACTTTAGTTACTTGCATAATGTACGCATTCGTGTGATTACTGCACCTACTATTTTCATTGCCATATTTTTGTTGTAAATTTTTGCTAATATATTTTCCCAAAATAAATAAATCCAAATTTTTACAAACATTAAAAAAATGCATTTTGCAATTAAATACCGTATGTTTAAAATAAATATAATTGTGGCATCTTGTACCTGCACTCACAAGCACATACATATGAACAATCCTGCAGTTCAGATGTGCACTGTAAGGCCTCGTCTTTTTATGAAAAGGACATGTGAGTCAAAAGCACAGCTTCCACTTGAGTCGTGGTTGATTGCACTTCCTGGGCTTATGGACATCTAACTTTTGGGTGCGTGTTTTCTTCTTTGTAATGAGGCGTAAGACATTATTATGCACTGATCACTGCGTGGTATTCTCCTATGACTGCGAAATTATTTATAATCTAATTTCTTGTGCTGTCTCAGCTTCGGTTTCAATGGCCAAACGATGACTGCAACGTCAGAGTGGTTATATAGGTCATGTGAGGCATGAAATACTACAATATAATCGGTGCTTTTACATTCGCGGTCATTCCGGCTCTTGAGGAAGGCTGCCTTCAGCTGTGTTGTGAACTAAAACGATGAAGCAGCGATTATATCCCAGTTGGATATCATTCGGATGTTGAAACCGAAACTGAAACAGCATGAGAGAAAATGTTGATTATAAATTATCTAGCGGTCGTGGGCAAATACCACATGGTGATTCATGCGCATTAGTGTCTTCTGCATCATTGTAGAGAAGAAAGCACACCACCAAAATTAGGAACACTGAGAGAAATTGAAATTGGTTTGTATCGATAGAATACCAGCTCCTGGTCACAAAACGACCACTCTTACTGGAAACAAAGCTGTGGTAAGGCAGAAAAGAGCAAGAATTAAAATAAAGTTATCGCCGCCACAGGCCAGTCTCGCAAGTACAAGCGCGATGACGAAATAGCCGAAACAAACCACGGATCTCTGAGGCTGACAAACGTGCATGAAGGTTACTCATTTGATCGATACTGAAATATATAAGTTTTGTTTTGAAACCACTAGCGCACTTTTATCACTCGAGGAAGACGGAGAAAAGACACCTGAATGTTGGAACGCAAAGAAAACGTATACTTGGCGGCGCAACAGTTCGGCCAGCTGAGTTTCGGTATGTTATGGTGCTTCGCGGCTCTTTGCATGCCCAGGTGGTTTCATTTTTGACGCGCCTGGATTTACAAGTGAGGAGCAGCAGAGGACCTACAAGTGCCCCTCTAAGTGCTCCTCGGATGAAGTTCATGCAGTGGCACGTACCTGCGACAAGGAAAACACCTGTGGATAGCTAATGCTGCATGAGCTTCCACTTTAGCAAATGCACCGCTTGGCGTTTTCGCTTTGTCAACGTATCAAGGCACTAAGCTGCAAAACCAGCGCTAGAATGACTATTATTACAGAATTCAAATATGTCCGTACGTACCAAGTCTCTATTCATCAGTCATGATTGATGGTGGCTCGGCGGTGACAGCTAGCAGCACCAGTAGCTTGGGCTGCTGCCAATGCTGCTGGCTCCCCGGCGCTCGGACTATCCTGCCAGATTCGCCATCTCAGCCCTCAGATGCATCGCACGCTGTTGAGGTCACTGAAGTGCAGGTCGCAGTTCATTGCGAAAACTTCGTTAGCAGGAACGGGATCCATCGTAGCGCTGGAGCAAACCTAAGCGAAGCGACGATGGCTGATAAAGGCTTTCAATATCCGGCCGGTGGTAGTTTTCATTTCGGCTGCTGCTGGGCGGGAGTGCAGTGCTTGCTGCCAGCAATCACGGAGTCCTCGTTTCCGTATATGCCGCCTTACGTCAGCTGTTGTCTTATTTCGTCATCAGAGAGTCCCAAGTTTGAATCTTAGCGGCGGGAAAAAGTTTTTCAACTTCGAATCCAAATCTCTTAGCAATAAATTCACCTTTCGCTGCCGGACAAGCGGCAACAAAGCCACAAAATGCTGAACTATCGGATGTTACTGACAAAAAAACTGGAAAGCATTGTCCTCAGTGTCCCTTTAAGCGTAGAACAGTGGTGAGTGCATAGATGAACTAAGCATTTTTTTTCAAAACTCTGTTCTAGTCATGTGCGCACATTTCAAGCTTTCTACATTTGATAAATACCATGGACTCATTGTGCATGCATCTACATTTCAGGTTCTGTTGGAAAAAGTGCTCCGATCTTGTCCCGGTGTGAAGCAGGTGTACCTTCTCGTACGAGGAAAAAGTGGAGAAGGACCCGGAGCGAGACTTGAAACAATGCTCAAATCTAAGGCAAGCTGTTTGCAGATCTACTACTGGTTTTGTACGCATAATTTATTTGGGGTTTGTCTACAACAGCAAGCGCCCTACGCAAATAGTGACCAGTATCTCTATTCAGATAATGACCAACAGATCTTCTGTAATCACTTGATACTTCGTAAAATATGCACACAGACAGTTTTATTTTCTAAATCTTATGAACAGGTGGAATATTATCCGTTGTCGTGGACGTTACCGTGTCTATTTTGTAAATCTTATGAACAGGTGGAATATTATTCATTGCCATGGACGTTACCGTGCCTAAATATTTTTATGTAGTATTCTAATTGCGTTCACTGTGATGCTGATAGTCTTTTGTTGCCAGTTTTATTTCCGGTTCCCCGTGCTAAGGGACATGCATACCTGGATTCTGACGGTGATTTTGCTACATGCTCTTACTGCTGTGTGAGAAGCCTCACTAAAGTAATGGCATGTGTGCCGGAAGATTAGCTGAGAGGTCAACAAGACGCAGCAGAAAGTGTGACTGTCCATATTTTAGCTCATGCTCAACTCACTGTGCTCTGCACCTAGGTGTTTGAGCGCCTGAAGCAAGAACAGCCAGGGGCCCTTGAAAAAGTCAAGGCAGTAGCAGGGGACCTGACTCAGCCAAACTTGGGACTCAGCACAAATGACCAGGACACCTTGGTTGCAAATGTCTCGGTCGTCTTCCACTCAGCTGCCACAGTCAAGTTCGATGAACCTCTCAAGTGAGTCACACAATATCTGCCTGAAGTGTGGAAATCTGTGCCAGCTTTGTTTAGCGGCATTCAAGAGAGGTTGTTTAACACCATATACAAGAGTTGCCTGCGCACTTACTAGGAGTGGCATCAAGAAATTCGTTTGCATCTGGTTCTGACAAGACATGAGCAAGAAGCAAAAGGACTTCCCCTGTTGTTGAAACTACATTTGCATCTTAAACGACAAAGCTGAAAGCACTACTACTTAGCAGGTAGTTTATGCAATGAACAACAAAAGCACATCAAGTGCATTGAAAATCTTGCTCAAGGTTGTGAGAGTACCGAAGGTTTTGGATGCATTTTCAGAATGTTGCCATGTTATGCTTAAATACCTGAATTCGAAATCTTGGTAAATGATGGCATATTTAAAATGAAATAATTAATGAGAGATTACCACCTGCTGGATTTGTCATGTTTTTGAAGCTGGCTACAGAGACTGTATTTTCTCGTTCATGGATGCTACGTGTGTATAAGAGCAGCTACAGGTGTGATTTGTGACGCTCTTCATTTTTCTCTTTCAGACGGGCAGTTCAGCTCAATGTTCTGGGTACACGGCGCGTTGTGGACCTCTGTAAACAAATGCCAAACCTTTGTGTGAGTCACTGAAAGACTGTTTGTCAATGCATGTTCACTTGTGCTTACATTGAAGGTTGCACTGTATGTTCATTATGATGTGCTGTGTACATGGACTGAGCTCATAATTGTGCAATTTGTTGCACACACCTGTTGGTTATTCTGCACATAATTTTCCTGATTCTTTTTTCCAGGCTCTTGTTCATGTATCAACAGCATATTGCAACTGTGATAAGCCAGAAGTAGATGAGGTGATATACCCTCCTCCTGTAGATCCCAAGAAAATTATTGAAGCTGCTCAGTAAGTATGTCTGCCTCTATTTTTCACATACCACAGTGGCTTAGTTATAAAGGTCAATTTAATTAAAGCATAATAATATTGGCGTAATTACATTCCTATATCTCTGCATCACTTATTAGTTCATCATAAAGTCAAAGTAAGGAAGTAAAACTCTTGTCAAAGATTACAATACAATGCAAACCACATAATGGAAGTGTTGTAGCTATTTTATTGTTTTATATTACCCCTCTAATTAAAAAGCATGACAAAACCGCTGAGGCCCACCCGTGTTCCTAGCATTTTCTTCTCAGTGAGTAAACAGTGCCTACTGGATTCTTTTATAGGTGGATGGATGATAAGATGATGGACACCATGAGTGGTTTCCTACTTGGGCAGCGGCCAAACACTTACACTCTTACCAAGGCTCTAGCTGAATCATTGGTGCTTGACGAGCGAGAAAAGCTTCCAGTTGCCATAGTCCGGCCTTCCATTGTCACTGCCTCTTGGAGGGAGCCCTTCCCGGTAAGAAAAAGAAGAGTTCCTCCAGCTGTAGCATACAGTCATAGTCAGAGTGAATGGTATGACATGATATTTGAACTGTTTTTGTCAAAATTTTATGAATGATATGCAGTGAGAGATTATGTAGCTGAGTTTGGATAGCTTAGCTCACTAGCAGCATAGCATCGGCTATGCTGTAGTATTGATGGCAATTTCATATGAGTTCCAAGACAGCCTGCACTTCAAAACCTTAATGTTATATTGAACTGCATAACTGGTTATAACCATTTGATTTAATTTTATCCCCAGGGCTGGATAGACAATTACAATGGCTTCACTGGAGTCATAGTTTCGGTGAGTATCGATCAAGTGCTTACCACCTCAGCAGTGCGCTACATTCATTTCTGTGACCCTGAACTTTGGCAGCAGTGATGTGGTCGAAATTTTGCAAGGTGGTGCAGTGCTAACGCTTTATCAATGTGTTTTTCTGCAGTGCGGTACAGGCTTACTACAGTCAGTCATTGTGGAGAAAGACTTCTTAGCTGATGTCATTCCTGTGGACATAGTGGCTAACATGCTCATCTCTGTTGCCTGGCACACTGCCACAAGAAGGTATGAATCGTGCTGTCTTTTTGCATGCTCGTGCTGCATGTGGTTCTTTGTCCATCATCTCCTCATCCTTGTCTAGAACATGTGGGTGAACAACGCTCACCCACATGTCTGCCCACAGTGTGAACATCTCGCTTGTTTTTATGCCAATAAACCATATATAACTAACTCGTCTAGAGAACAGTAATGTGCTCCACCTGATTTGGGCATACCACACCACACCAATGTACAAATCTGCGTGAAGTGCATGACACATAAAGTCAGGATGTATGCAAGTTCGTTCAACTTAGTATTAGGATGCAGCTCTGTGTCATTGCTAGGCACTAACTGTCCAGGGTGATGTCTGGCAATTTAACCAAAGCTGCTAAGTTTCGAAGCCAACTGGTCACAGAAAGTAGTATTATAGTGATGTGAAAAAGACACGAGAACTTGTCAGCCACTGAATGGCCAGAAATCATCTATAGTTCCTGATATTCATGAAGCATTTTGGAAGGAGTGTCTGCTCATGCTGCTCAGTCCTGGTTACTACTTTTATGAGTGAATAACTCAGTTGTTCATGCACAAAAATATAATCTAGCATAGTTCTTTCAGTACCACTTTAATTCAGTCAAATAAAAAGTTATTTTGCCTGATCTGCTTTCCTTATTTATGGCCACTTATCTGTTAAGCTATCGGGTATGCCATGTAGATATGTTGTACGGTCCGGTTACAATATGGGTCACATTTCTTTTTAACATGTGCTCAAGAGTCCTTTGGTGCCCTCTGGTCATGAAGCTTCTCCCCAATGCTAGTGGAAATCTGCATACAATGCCCAAAGCAACCATGTAGTAATTCAGGCATTTATCAAAGAGGCAGCTGTCAGTGACTAGTAAAGACGCAAAGTTGGTTCTCTCTAGTTACAATGTTTATACGTGCAGATTTATGTGTTATTTATGTTGGCTGAAGTATTTCTTGCAGACAACCCTATAATTTATTACCCATATTAATGAAAAAAAACCTTTATTCGTATATTTTGCGCTCCCTGCTGCACAAGCGCACAAGCATGCATGCGGGTGTGCGGGCAGGGCAGGCTTGATAGATCGGCGCTGTAGCGTTGCGACGTGTGGTTGCAAAAGGCGTGAGTGGCGTTGCAACGTGTGGTTGCAAAAGGTGTGAGTGGTGTCAGAAAAAGTCGGTAATTCATTTGTGAATTGGTTTTGGTAAACAAAAGTCAACTACGCGCGGTTTACCCGGCTCGCTCGTGCCGGTAGTTGCTTTCCCGTACGAACGGCTGCGAGAGCAAACTTCCGGTAACCTCCGAGGCGAGGCGTGCATTGCCCCATAATCCGAAACTACCTTTGGCTGTTATGTTTTCCGCTACTAAGCCGGGCCGCATGTGAGGGCCCTGTTTTATCATCTTGTATCTCCACTTGCCTCTGACTGCTGGCTTTGCGATTGTATCATTCCGTGTTTATTGCTTTGAGTCATGTGATCATGCGGGAGTTACATAACATAGGTCTGGGGCGGGCGCGGGGTAAGTGGGGGCGGAAGAGGTATGAGTAGACTTATATTTGGAGTGAACCTTTTTTTTGCCCATCGAGGGGCGCGAGTTGAGGGGTCGACTTATATGCAGCCATATACCATATATATTGTGCGTTACGACCGTTTTAGAGTTTTTTAGGACATTTTTGTGAAATTCCTGTGTAATTTGTCACCCGGGTCCTTTCTGAAGCCGTAATTTTGGAGAAAAAAGTGCACAGATTATGCGAGTAAATACGATACTTTACTAAAAAAAGATGTGCATTAACACTCATTAGATGGACTAGTGAGCAAAGCTGTCAGTATGCTATCATTTGGTGCAGGCAGTTAATCAGCGTAGAACAACAAAGACGAAAGAACGCAAAGTAGACGACACAGCACTGTGTCATATGGTGCACCACTGTGTCGTCTACTGTATTGCAGTGCTGTTTCGTCTACTTTGCGTTCTTTCGTCTTTCTTGCCTACTCGCTGTTTATCCACCAGAGTGAAACTACCACCATCTAACCCAGATTGCTGTGTTTGCAGATTTGGTGAGTGAGGTATGTCTCTGTGCAGGCCAGAGCACGTGAGGGTCTATCACTGTACAAGTGGTACCCTGCAGCAACAGACATGGGCCGAAGTGACCACAACAACGCAGAAATTGATTGTGCGACATCCACTGCCCCATGTGCTTCGTTTCCCGAAGGTTGCTCTGACCAACAGCCCAATGTGGCATAACCTCAGTCTGTACTGTTTGCACTATGTGCCCGCATTCATGGGAGACCTGGCCTTGCAGTTAATAGGTCGAAAGCCCAGGTTAGTATCATGTCATCTGGTTTACTGGAGTTCACTGCTGGACAGCTTTGATATAAGCCCACCAAAAGCGTTACACAGAGCTGAAATGCATGACTTTCCGTGACCATGTAATTGTGGTGGAAGCTTCTTTTTTTTTTTACTTCAATGAAAAATATTTACCTTCATTGAATTGATGTTTATGACATGTGGCACACTGCAGTCTAGAATGTGAGCAGTTTTAAGAGCGTTAGCTCTTACTCGTCACGTTTGAAGATTTTGTGGGGTCTGCTACCACCCTTAGATCACAGAGCCAGCAACTGCTCATCACGTTTTGAGATTTCATGGGGTTTCACTACCACCGTGAGATCACAGCGTCATCTGTGGCAGCAACTAGAAACAGCTCGCATTGAGACTTGTAGCACCGTCTACAATGCATACATTCGTTACGCTATATGTACTCCGACAACAAGGGGCACCCATCCAGGGACAGCTGTGTACCGAATTTGGTACGCAAATAAAGCCCTACGGGTTGTGGTACACAAATAAAACCACAATTAAATAATAGGTAAACATTGTATACATGCAATTACTAATTGAAGCGTTACCATATTGCACCACAAGCCGAATTCTAGGTCCACCTTGACCCCCAAACGAAGCAAGTTCCTTTTGGGACGTATTCTGAGGGGGCGCAACCTGGCGGTGCAACTCGACGATGGGTAGACGTGCATCGTAATTTCTCTGATAGATGGCGGCAGGCGTCGATCGCTCCGCTAGGTGGAAAAGTTGGTTTACTTTTCCGAACCGCTCAGGGTTTTCCTCGCTGGCCCCGCTAGATGAAGAAAGACTTTCGTTTTACGCACGGCCAATAAAGCTAACGCTCCTTACTTCAACGTCTTCCAGACGGCGGCAGGCCTTTTTTTTTTTTGAGTAAACAGACCCAATCAAAAATGGGAAAATTCAAAATGGGAGAAATCAGGTTCAGAAAGAATTGTTTTAAGAAACAATTTTTAGGAACTTTAATTATTTTACCCTGCCATTCCTACCAGTGATCCATACAGTATGCACAAACAAATATACTGATGTAATTTTAAATTTTCTGTTACTAAGCGCTCTTGAAGATTTTGGCCTGTTCACAGTCAGATGTGAAGAACATAGAAAGAGGTTCATATTTGTGTCTTTCCAAATTCTTTCATCGCAGCTGCTTTTAACAGTGCCATGTAACTGGTTTCAAAGATAGCTGGCCGCAAGGTAATAGCATAATATGCTTTGCTTTTTTTGACATTTCCGCTTTGCAGATTCGTACCTCTTTACTACAAGGTTCGTAAGGGCATTGATGTTGTGCAGTATTTCACTACACATAGCTGGCTGTTCCGATCAAACAACGTGGTTGCCCTTGTGGATGAGCTCTCTGCAACAGATAAACAGGTACCTTTGGAACATGCATTGTCTGTTATATACATGAGCTGTATGGCCAGCCTCTTATTATTAATGACATTTCATCATAAAAGCATAGCCACAATGTTCTTCATGCAAAAGGAAAACAAATCTCTGACAATTCATGGTAGATTGTTGAAATACAATCACGGAAATAACCAAGCACTGTACCCCATCTCAGTAGGTTCTTTCATGCTGCCAAAGGTATGCAGAGTGCAGGGACTACATTCTTATAAAATAATATAATATAGTGCCAGTATAAAAGTCTTCTCTTTAATTGCGCAATCATAATATGTACATATGGCTTTTACAGAGCCATGCATAGCTTTCTATGTGTGCAAAGGAAATGAATTCTGATGCTATCTTATGTTAGTTTTTCAAGATATTTTTTCACTGAAGAGCAGTAACATTAAAAGTAGTTCTCTACTTTCTTCCATATTTCCCAGTAAACAACAGCAAAAGATACATCGTTTAATAGATACTTTAACCTACTGTTTGGCATTATTAAACCATAATTTGTCACAAGTTTCACTTGAAATGACCTGTAATTACCCGGACCAGAGCATGCATATAACTGTGGGACAGCAGTGCTTCAGCTTTTGCAAAATTGGCGTCCGCTGTCACTTTCACACAGAATCTTATCGGGCTCGTCGTGTATGTTAGCTTATACACATGAGTGATCCACTTTGCTTCTCTCTCCTGTATCAAAACACAAAACAGCAATGTCAAGCGACAATTATGACGATACCATTCCGGCTTCTACATTGCTGATTTTGAACTTACATGGCCTTGTGACCATGCTATCGCAGCTTCTGAGCTCCACAGTGTACAGTACATCCCCTTTACATCCCATTTTCCAATGGCAGCGTTTTCTGCAAATGTGCCATTTGCAGAGATGATGTGAACAGGCGACAAGCAGACAACAAGGTGCAGAGAAACACCTGATTGGTTGGGGAATTTTGTAGCTTCTACAGCGTTGCAAGGAAGTGTTGAGATGGAGTACACACTTTCAGAACTGAGTGATTACAGCTCCAGTCATAGACGGTCATTTTTCTGGATGTATAGATTTTATCACCTGGTTTTGATCATGGGTAGTGGCAAAACAATACAACACAACACTCTCAGTCACTAGCTTTTTAATGAAACACGGATATGTGTGCTGCTCATGCAATGATTAGTTCTTGAATCCTAACTATAATGCTCAGGTACACATATATACTTATTGCTGCATTTTAGTATGCTCTTGCAACCTTTTCTATAAATGTAAGTCAATGATGTAGTATTACTTTTTATTGCAGTTGTTCAACTTTGACGTGCGAAACCTAGAATGGTATTTGTACTGGGAACAATACATACTGGGAATTCGAAAATACCTCTTTAAGGCTGAAGTGTCGAAGCTTCCCGAGGCACGTAAACATATGAAATGGTAAGTAGCTGTACGAGCACAAAGCATGTGTATGCACGTGCATGTATCACAATGAACCATGTTTACATAGCACATTGTTGTGCAGTTTTGATTTATGCACATGACTTCTTGACATGAGTGTTGCATTAATGAATTTTTCTGAAATGAAAATGCATTAATATTTGGCCAGCATCTGTCTTCACCAAAAGGGAGTCTTAAAAATTAAATATCTTTGCACGTTAGACACAGCTCATTATTCAAACAGACCACTGACATGCATGGCCAGCATTCTGAATAATAAAATAAATCTTCGTTAAGACCAGCGTATCAGAGTGCCTGAAATTTAAACCCTGCACCATAAACCTTGTGCTGAAACCACAAGGAAACAAAAGCAACTCTGTGTTTACTCAAAACACTTGTTTTCAAATATGCAGAAATGAGAGCTTTTTCATTTATTGCATTTTGCTTTGTTGTTGGTGGCTATTTATTAGTAAAATAACAATGGAAGGAAAAGATGCTGCTAGCGGCAGCATCTGCCATCGGAACCTGATGCCCCTGAGATGCGACTAGCGGAAATAAAAGGCCAGGGAGAGGACAGGGAGAGGGAAAGGAAGGGGGGAGTGATAGGGGTAGGTGGTAATATACACTACGTACAAATAAATAATATGGAAATAAATGCGGGATGCTGCGCTGTGCAAGATTGGAGTAATCATGCAGGGGCGTGCAATTGCTTGATGGGGTGAAGGTGCAATTGCTTGATGGGGTGAAGGGGAACGGCCGGTCGCGGCCCACGCGATGTTTTCCATGCCGGCACAGATGAGTTGCCCTACGCAAAGCCGAACGTCGCGCGCGACCATTGTCTGCGTATGGGAGCATCTACTCTCGCACACTCTCGCCCTTGGCCGTCATGCGCCGGCCACTCAAAGGAACTATTTATATGCCGCTCTCTTGCCATATCCTACCAACTAACATATTTTTGGGATAGTTAGGACATATGCAGGCAGACAAAGACACAAGCTAAAAAGAAGTTTGGGACTAGATGTAGAGGACTAGGTAACTGAAACATTTTTTTTTCTGTACATTCCTTATTAAAGATAAAGATGTAGATATATTTATTCAAGAATGCATTAGAATAAATATTCAGTTAAGTATTGCATCATTTTTTTTGCTTCACTACCAAATTGTAATGAAAAAAAAAAGAATTTAGAATACCTGCACGTGCAAGTACAACAATAGCAAATCCAATTGATACACATGGTGCTATCTGTGCAACTAGAATGTGTGTGGATGTGTGTTGCAGCTTTCTTGGAGGAACTCATTATTTCAGCGTTGATTACTGTCAAATGAATTATCACAACTGAATTTATCTTCATGTGAGACAGTTAAGAGTATCGGTTCTGTATGCAAAAGGTGCACGTAAACTTTTTTTTATTGTGAAGAAACCCACTAACCTTCATCTGGCTTGGAACTGAGTGCTGCAGTTTGTCTGCTTATTCCCGACTTTTAAATCGATGCTTTCAAAAATACATTGATGCTTGATTGCACGTGATGTAAATGCACTGTGTTTTTTTTCCTTTTCATGATAGTTTTATATTTGTGCAAGGAATACTGACACTTGAGACAGTGCGCTGCACTTTAACATGACTTCATCATGATTTCATCATGATTCATCATGATTTGCTTCAAAGCAAATTGGTTAATAGGCTATTGGTCCACACTTGCTAGTTTGGTCAGTGCTCAATGTGGAAATAGATTTCAACGAGAAGGTCGATGAGATTTATAAACATAGCTCTGTTATGGAAACCATAAGCATGCCATCATGCCTTACATGCGAGAAATAGCCAAAAGTAGCACGGAAGGCAAGAGAAGTATTATTTACATTTCATTGTTTCCAAACATTTGCTCAAAACAAATTCTCTCCATTGTAAAAGTGCCTTCATGCTGTAAAAGTACAGCTTGGCAACCAAATGAACAGCCGAGTAGAAAGCTATAAGAAGCACAAATGCTGTGTTGAGCTCTAGATTATATGCAAACAGTTTGCAAAGTTACTGCAGAGGTTAATAGTGCTTTGGTGCCATGCGACACTTTCCTGAACCTTGTTTTCAGAGTTTTTTGCAGACTGTGGTTGAAAGCACAATTTCCTTTTATCTTTCACAGGCTCTATATCATGCATCTTCTTCTGAACTTGCTCCTCGTTACGTTTGTGTGGCGACTGCTGATGACAAGATCACAGACAGCGCGGAACCTCTGCTACTTTATGCTGACCTTTGCCATGAGGTTGTGCAAAATGCTGCCCTTTCTGCGTCCACAGTGATCTCTGCTGTCACAGAGACAGTGACAACAGTGCAGTGAAAGATTGCGTGCGCCAACAACGACCACGGCTGAAACTGCCCAGCTGACCGCAGCTACAGTGACTTTTTAAAATGGCCATCCTTTTCTCTTCCCACCATTCCTTTTGCTCCTGGCACTCGACCATGCGTACCTCTACACATTTGCCACTGCAGGAACTAGATCTCCTAGCAGCTGTGAAGGTGGCTATGAAAAAGTGAATCCTTTGGCAGACGGCATCTTCAACCGACCTGCTGCTGGTGTTGCTCCTCTTGGTCATTGTGTAAAAGGCTTCTAGTTTGCGGGCGCTTTGATCAGCATATGCTGTACTTGCACTGAGAAGCGTACATGCACAAGGGCTTGCAGGCCAGCCGTTTGAACAGGGCTGCAGCAATGATGTAATTATTTAGTATCTCAGCAGCCCATTGCCAGCCAGCTAGGCTTGTCTTGCCAGGACTATTTTGTGCAATTGAAGCGCAGCTTTAGCATGCTGTGATATCGGCAAAACAATGACTAGTTTTTGGCAACTTGTGCAGTCCAGATTGTACTGGGATTGGTACTACTGCCTCTGGGAAGCTAGGCATTTTTGCCTCTATAGATGCCCCTTTTTCTGCCTTTTTTTAAAGGTCACAGAAGTCACCAGCTTAAGTCACAGAAGTCACCAGCTTAAGCTGAAGTAAGTGAAGAATGCTACAAATGAAGCATTGCATTCAAAGACACCTTGTGTGTAAATCCTCCGGCATGCTAGTTATGAGCCAACACTATTTAAGTTTAGCTTTTTTGCTTCCTGCATTTTGAAATTGGGGTGTCTATAAAATTTATGGTTCTCTTTACAGTAGCAATCATAGATTGTGATAAGCCTCTGTTGCCCATATGGTTTTGGGAATGTGCTGTAGTGACTCTTCGGTGCTGTACGTTTGGAGCATCAAGGTTCGAAGACACTGTAGTCTGTCCTTGTACCTTTTGTTGCACATTGTTTTTAAGCCTATGTTACTTTTGTTTGCACCCATAGTGTGGACTATAAATTGTTCCAAATAGATGGTGGTAACTGCAATACAATCATCACATAATTCTCAGCATGTCTTTCCAAACAAATACAAAAGATTTTTCTGTTCATGTTAAATATTGGAGAAAAAATTGTGCTTTCACAGAAAGGTTTTCTTTTTAAAAGCAAACACAAAGTTTGTTATTTAATGTTTGAAGCTTCAAGAAGATTCTAAGGCCTAGTCATATTAACACTTTTCCTTCAAGTCCACCTGCTATCTTAAAAACCTGTGTGGCATTATGAAGTTCTGTTGCTGAGTGGTAGGCACAAGCTGATGTTCAGATTTGTGTAGTCAAGTTTTTGTGCAGCTAAAGCATGATTGCTGGAACAACTGATTGTGGACATGTAAATATGCTAACCTCAAGGTTTAGGAGAGCAAGGTCTCACATGCAAGCTAGGAATAACCACCATTGTGAGTTGGTTGTAGTTTTGATATTGGTGTCCGCACGTTTTTTTTTTTTCCTTCTTCAAGTAAGCGGCACAGAAAGACTCGTGGTTCTCTTTCAATGAACTGTGCGATCTGGCTTAATTAACAGTGTTATGAGGTCTCGCTAATTTGTTTTGCACAGAAAACTTCTCCTCAGCACTGCTGACATAACTGTTAGACAGTACCAATGTCACCCACTGTCTCAACGCTTTCCGGCCAGTGCCTTGAGTCTGCAGATGTACAATGCATCACCTGCAGCAGGGGACGGTGCCACCTCCCGCCACCCATCTGCAGAGACTGGCTATGCATAATGAGTAGTGGTATTTGTGCACGCTGCGTGTCTAGTTTGAATTGAAGCAGGCCTGTGCACAAACCGCATGGTGTGTAACAGCTAGGGTAGGAAGTTTTGTGGCTTTTCTTGCCGGCTACCTAGAAAGAAGCGAGCTGTGCTTTAGTTCTTAGCACGGTGACATGGGCACTTTAACATGCTGCCCCGAGTAGAATGCTGGTGCAACCACATCCTAAAAGAACAAATCAATGGGAGGTTGTGCCTCTTCAGTAGCGAAAACTGTATATTCAACGGGGCATTATTTCTTTCGCTGCATACCGCCAGAGAGCTGGGCAAGGTGTTATTAAGCAGACTATCCTAAACATTGCTGCCGTCGAGACGACACTTCTGGGCTGCAGGTTAGTTCTTGTAACAGCATACACTGAAGTATGTAGCCAAAGAGAAACTGACCCTCCCAAGGCTGCATACTGGCTACGGGCAACTACCTTGTAAAGTTTCTGCCCATCAAAAGGTGCTGTTGTTTGCAAGAGTACCATTAAGAGACATGAGCCGCAACTAAAAAACATATGACGACGGATAACAGTGGGTCTCAGATATTCGTCTCTCGAACAGTATTGTACACTTTTTCATGCATGCCCAATCTCGATAAGACATGTTATGAGAAAGCCTGCCAGTGATGACTACATCAAGCAATAGGCAGCTAAAATGTTCACTTGGAATGGTCAGTGCAAAACATGTCTTGATAAGCTTAGAGCACCCATTTGTTTTACTAAGGTACCGCTGCCTTTGTATAAGCTGTAGTTCAAGTGAACCAACTGCTCCTGTCAGGCAGGCTGCTGTTTCATGTACATGGTACCACTCTGCACTTTTCAGAACTGGCTGCAGCTTGCTAGTGCTGCATTCTGTGGTGTCACCTCATGAGAAAGTTGACGTGCTCGGTCTTAGCACAGACTTGTCTACGAGACAAGGAAGACACGTTTAGCTTGTGAAGTCATTGTACATTCCTTACTGCCCATCGAATGCCACACAGATGTTTGCCAAGTAGTTAGTTTGACTGCTCCATTTCAACCCTTTCTACAGCATGCTGGCCGAGAGCCATTTCTTTCTAATGCATCAGCTGGCATGATGAAAGTAAAAGTGCACAAATGGGGACTCTTACAACTTCTCTAGTGCTGTACTCCCCTAGGACATCTTTTGCAATTAAATGACACAGTGGTCACCATTGCGTGGGTTTGACTCGGGTACTGCTTTTTGTCCCCCCCAACCAACTCCCAGGTATCAACTTAGTGCCAAAGTGTACAGTGCACGGGTGAAATGCATAGCAAATGCACTATCTTACAAGCAGGAGAAAAGTAGAGGCAACAAAAATGCAGGCATCACTAAATTCTATTATCATAATACAAGCTTTTTGGACATGCATACAGCTTTCGGGGCTACAAACAAGGTTGTGTACATCTGTAAAATTGGTAATGCAAACACAGCCAACCGCAAATGAAATAAAACCTTGCAAAGGAGAAACACTCTTTCTGCTTTTTTAAAGTGTAATTGCAATGAGCCACATGCTATAGGTGTCTGATTATGCCAAGTGCAGTGGTGGAACTGACAACAGGTTTCTTGCAGCAGCGATTTCAGGTTTCGTAGCAGGAAAAATGGAGTTTTGTAGCAGACATCAGCTTCTTTAATAGAAAAAAAAAATGCAATTCACAGAAGAACGTTAGGTCTTGCAATGTATAAATATAAAGGGAGCCATTGAAAAATTACAACTTTTGGAGCCAGTAGGTTCAGATGTGTTCCATGATCACGGTAAATCAGAAAAAAAAAAACAATAAAAACATTCCATCATTACAGTGCTCTTTAAAAAGGCCCCTGAATTTTAGCAGTCTGAAGTTGAGCTAGTTGGTGAGTGGTATAAACATTACTTGGAAAAGTGCGTAGAAATGGGACAAGAGATGACACATATAAACTGCCTGTGTGTATCTGTTCTTTCTTGTCCTATTTTTACGAGGCTTTTCGTCATGAATAAAATGAGCGAATGAAAAAAAAAAAATTGCTGAACATAAGAGTAATTTTTATGCAGTGAAAGTGATGAGATATATGAAAAAAAAATTACACAAAATGCAAGAATGACATCTTTGAAACTGGAGCCTCCAGGTACTATTGTGTGTCTTTTCAAAGATTCTAGCTTGGACAATGCTACCTGCAGAATGACATCAGATATCGCTATTGAAGGTGCATGAGGTGGTGATGGCGAAATGCAACAAGACACCTCGTGAAATGAACTATAGAAGCAAAAGCTTGGGTTACAATGTGAGCAGCACAATCCCTTCTATGTTCCCCCGTAATGCTTGGGGAGGAGCCCTGGTAAGAAATTCAATTCAACCCGCCTAGTGCATGCTTATCGGTTCCGCCACGCTCAGCCCTGCAATAAGCCTATAAATGTCTCATTTGAACGATAGTCGGCACGTTGATTACGGCAGCAATATCTTTGCCTCACCAAATTAACAACGCTAGATTGATTCAAGCCTTTAGCTTAGGCAGTTAAATTTCCACATGAAAATTTTCGTGATGCTTTTAAACCGTTCACAAGAGGGGCATCCGGAGGCAATCGAAGCATGTGCTTTCACGGAGCGCCAGTTCCAGAAACTTGCAGGAAATTTTGCACACAATGCTCTGCATGCTTATGCGCGGTTTGAATTCGACTGCTGCTGCTGCTGGTTCCGCGCACAATCGAAAGTGCGAAAACAAAACTATACCGCAAAAGAGAATGGTGCACCTGCGCGGGCTGGCTCAGACGCTTTTTCTTCTGTCCTCCGCTTTTCCTTATCCCACGTGGCTTAAACGACCGTTCCTACAGGCGAAAGCGGTCACCGCGAATGCACTGTTGGAGTGCACGCGTGCCGCAACTTTGCCCATTCCTCTGCAAACGTTGCGCATCGTAGAGACCGAAAACAGCAGGAGCACTCACACCTGTTCACATTCTTTGTTAGTGCGTTCACAGCCAACTGACGGTTGCTTCGTGGCTCGACACAATGACACGCCGCATAGTGCTACACTTGTTTTCTTATCCATGGGCGCGGCGTGGCCATCAACCTATGTTTCATGCAAGGCCGTCCACTGCAGCACGTTGGCGATTGGCGACACGAAAAAACCAGATTCATTCATGCTACAAGTGCGAGATTGCACATGTCAAGCTAGTGAGCGCTGATTAAAAACGTCAATTTTTGACTGAGTTCTGAGCAGCAGAAAAATCCATGATTTTCGGATATTCATTCGATACTTCGAAAGCGAAACGCACGGTACGACTCAAATCGAAAAGCAGATTCTATTGAAGTTATTTGAAATTTTGACACTTCAATATCCCTATTTCTGAGACACTGTTGTGGAAGGACTGTGCAGCCAATATTTCAATGCGCCGGCTTCAGCTTTAGTTTTGTTCTCACCCAAGTTTTTCAGTGACCTTTAGACACAGGTATGGTGCAAAAGTGAGCAAAAGCTTGATTTTTTAGAGGCACATAGCAAGGTTTGCCATTTGGCGCAGTTTAGCTTAATTACCACAACAGTTCCATCACTGCAGATGAAAGGTGATGTCCGCAGAAGTGTAAAAAGAAGCTATAAATGTGATGTCCTCAGAAACGTAAAAAGCAGTTATAAATTGATAGTTTAACAGCACATCACATTGACCTTGAAGTGGGGCTTTGAATTAACACGCTTTACAACCGACATACCGAGGTCGCAGAGCTCTACTATGGACTATGATTAAGAAAGAGTCCAAGTTAATTTTGAAGGGACGAGTTTTATAATGAGCAAATGGATCTTGGCAAACAGGTGTTTTACCACCTAGATACCTGTTGCAGTGCCACAGCTCGGCAAACGGCATGCCAGCTTAAGCTGAGTAGCAAAAGTCCTTAGCTGGTGAGCAATCATAAGAGTTCCAAGAAGGTTTTATCAACCTCCTAGAGCATGTTTCGATGCCATGATAACAATACACCTTTTTGTGTACAATCCTCTCAGAAGAGTGTCTGTACCCAAGAAAACCACACCATTAACTTGCAAAAGCCTTTATTGGCATGCAGTCTCCAATACATGACATATAAACTATAGACATCAAAGACCTTTGTATAATTCCCTTCCCTTGTATTTATATCTCAGCACACACAAACAGCAGCACAAGTCGCTTTCTGCTGAAATGGACAGCATTATGCATCTTGTCTGGCTAGTTTTAAAAACCCAGCAGCACTCCTGTCACCGAAAAGTAAATTACAATGCAAAAACACAATGTATTGGATGTATAAGGAAAAAAAAAAGCACAAACCAGTTCTTCATAGCCACCACAATTAAGTTTGCCAGTAATTGTGAAAAATAAAAAAATGTTTCTAGCTTTAACAAGATTAGACCCACAACAAGTGTCAGTATTTGGTTATTTGGTAAACAAATACAAGTGAGGTGTCGACACAACAGTGAGAACTGTCGCTTATGACTACTCAAACTTTAAAGCAGTGAGAAAGTGAGTGTGAAATCGGAAAAAGCGGCCTCTACAGTATTAAAGTGATCGTAGGCGCCACAGCATACAAACAACATCAATATCTGGAACAGCTTTGAAACCACACTGTCATATGCAGGGGACCACCGCATTTTGTGCGACAGGTCCTGGATTTTATCAGAATAGAAAAATACTTCCAAGTTTAAAATCCTCAAAAGCCATAGATGCAACCATAAAACTTGCCCACCACATAGAAAAATATCAAAGCAGAGGAAAAGGGAACTGCACCTCCAATGCTATTCAGCATTTTGCTGTGATGAGTAATTCTGACTGAGTGTTTGCTCAGGGCCAAAATATTCATGCATTAAATCTGACTTTCATCTGTTTTGAGTCCTAGTGCAATTTAACCAGCATTCTGTGTGAATAATTCTTGGCAGTACGTTTAAATTTTGTAGGAACGCCCATATCAACGTCTAGAGACAGGATCAGTATGCACAGTACACTAGTGTTTCAAGGTTAAGAACAGCCAAGAAGTTGGCCAGTTCCACTGCTCACACAATTGTGGCAACACTACATTGAACTGTAACGACATTTGAGAGAGCAGAAATACAAAGGTCAAGTGTCTCGCACTGAAGAAAAAAAAAACCCCAGGTAGGGTGAAGAGCTTTGCCTTACAACCCTGGGTTGGCTTTAGCCAAAGCAGAAGAGCAGATTTCTACCTGCAAACAGAACCTCGGCTAGAGACACTGATATTGTTTGCCATGTACACACTTGTGATCTCGGGCACACTGCTACCCAAGGCAGCCAATTTGGTAATGAGCAAAATGGTTCCAGAGGTGCTCATTTTTCTTGTGCAAAAAAAAAAAAAACCATTTCCATTTTTTTTACACTTATTTCAACAGGTGCAGTTGTGACTTCGTTTTCATTTTTACACAAAGGTATTGCTGGCTTAGTTTATCAGCAAGCAAAAAATGTTGCTACCAGTGGCTGATGCAAAGCTCTTCACAGCTGGTGGACAAAATTCTTTGCATTGCAATCTTGGTAAACGTAGCCACCAGTGTTTCCTCCTTGCATGAAAAGGCTTACTTCTAGCACACTGGAAGCTCTAACAGGTGCCAATGTCACCAAAGAGACGAGTATTGTCTGATGTTTTCTTACAAAACTGACTCAGCAGAAAGTGCTGGAATCGCAAAATAACCGTGATATGTGCCTCCACTCTTCTACGGCAAACGCTTGCTGCCAGTTGATGGCAGACCCTGTTAGCCATTACAATGTTTGAAAGCAGTGCACACACACATAAAAAGAGCCAAAAACAAGAACTTATGACAAAAGCAATGCAAAGAGTTGGTTGCCAAATCCAGATTTTAGAGATTTTAGCTTATCCTCTCAGAACTCTGGTTGTTGGCGCAAAAAACTAAACTGAAGCTTACAAGCACATGCACCAGCAGTTGACAACAGAATCATGAAATTACAGTCCTGTTTCCAAAGTATCTGATAGCACGACATATATAGTGTGAAAATGTTGCATATTACCATCTGTAAAACTGGGAAAAAAAAGGGGCAATGCCTTCGGAGGCACCTGCCAATTTTGCAAAAGCAAGAGAGTGCTTGAACTGGCCGCAAGACAACGCTCATCAAGAATGGAGCAAACAGTGCACAGAAACAACAATCAGTATAGAAATTGGCACACAGGCGAAAATGTATATGTGCAAAAACAGACTTTGTGCGAGCAGAGCAGACAGCACTGCTTGGCCATGTAAAGACAATATATCGTGAAAGCAGTGATCAGACAAACGCAAAGCTTAAAAAATCAAGAAAGGGGCATAAGGACACGAAATTAGGCAGCTTAGTTCTATAGCTTCACAGCAACAAAGCCACAAAAGAACTCTCTGTGGCAGCTCATAAACATGTGCACAAGCACATACAACCTGCAGTAGACTCGACTGCGACAGCAACTCTATGCATGGAAAATCACAAGACAGAAACAAAAAAAAAAAGAAATCACGAGAACAGCATAACCTTGCATTCCTTTGCATCGGCAACTTTAACATTGCGTGTTACTGAGCGACCTAGCAGTGGTGCTCAGCGCAATTTTTCGGAGGGTGTCTCACATGTGCGTTGTGCAGACAAAGCGAATCCTCACATCAGGGTTCATAAAAAGAGTCTCAAATACAGATGCAAGTTATCGCACACAAAAACAAAAATAAAATCCAACTCGGAGGCTTTCTGTACACCTACAGTACCTCATACCTTCAGACAAAGTTCTCTACCACTGTGTGACTTCCACTGTAAAACAAGTGGCAAGTGTACACATATACATTCACAATAACACAACTGAGGACACTGCAGAGCACAGGTTCAGTTTCTATGTATAGTTTTACAAGATGCACAGTGTGGCCAAAAGCACTGCCACAAAAAAACTAGAACTGCAAAGCATCCTTGAGGACGTAAGATGAAGACTTTGTGTATCATGAAGATGATAAACAAAGCATGACATGCTACAACAATGCACGACTTGTTATCTCGTACTAGCATGAGATAAAGTGCCCAGAAAATAATTTTGGAAAAAAATACCACAATAAAAAAAAATCCAAATGCCAGAAGCTATACAAGTCTTGTACGGCGGCACTTTTCTGAAGCACGAAAGTTTTACCTGAAACAAAATTTCAATACCCTTCCACCTTGTTTTGAATGCTTCAAATGTACTACTGGAAGAAATGTAAATGGACCATAAAAGTGACTTTAAAGCTCTGTTGCAAGATAGCTTAATGGACCATAAAAGTGACTTTAAAGCTCTGTTGCAAGATCGCTTAACATCACAATCAAAAAACGGCAAGTGCTACAAACAAGCTCTTACCATTCTCCGCATTTACCAACACGGTAAACTGTTACTGCTAAGCCTGGTTAAAACAGTTAATCCACTTTTGTGGTCCATTCGCCTTCCCTGCTGTTAGCACTTGCCGCAAAATACTTATGCTATGAAAGAACTGTTTACTAAAAGAATAAAAAAAGCTCACTGTAAATCTAAGCACTACAGAGTGAAAGCAGGCTAGACAATGAGACCGAAGAACTAGAAAACCGATGTCACCGCAAAAATGTCATTAATGGAGGGAAGTTCAGGGCCTGCAAAGCAGCCTGGAAAAAAGTAAAGCAATAAAAATGGCCTGATAGACACACAACCCTTTTTCAATGACTCAACTTTCTGCAGAGTTGTGCTGGCTTTATTTTATTGCACTCTGCCTGTTTTTGCAGCATCAGCAAAAAGAAAACAAAAGGCATGCTTTTTTGGCTAGTTCAAAAACCTAAAATATGTATGTGTGTGATCCATTAAAGTCACCAAATTTCCTGACAATGCAAGATCAAAATACGAAAAAAAAGCCAACTACCAAATTAGGGAATTATCACCCACTGCAAAGAGTGCTAGTTTTGCAATGTGCAGGCCTGGCACTGAATCCCAGCTGCAAGAGGACTCTTTCTGAGTGGGGGCAGCACGAAACCAAATCCACATCCCTGTCAGCAGGTTCTAACACCTTATGGAAAGGCCTGGAGAATAAAAAGAGCTGTAGTATTGGTGCTCTATTCATTTCTAACAAGTGTGCTATGTTTTGTGCTCATTTACTCTATTTACAGCCCCTCTAGCACAACTTGAACGGCCGTACACCTTGCACCCAAGTCCCACCACCTCAGTTCACTCCAGATTGTGCAAATTCCAACTTCTCCTTGAACAGTCAAGCCATTTTGGCGACTAACAAAAATAAAAAAGAACAATAAAGTTCTATTTGCATTATTGAGTAAATATAAAAAGAATACTCTGAACTCAAGGTAAAGAAAGAAAACTCAACCAAAGACCCGTATGTTCAATATTAAAGCAAAAAAGAAAGGAAGGGGGGGGGAAAAGGACGATGACACTAACAAATGTCCTGCTGAAAAACTTTTCAGCAACGCTCAGTGGGACATCAATTCTTTAGGCATAGTTATCAATGCTGTCACTCGGGCTTTAGACTGACACAGTAACCACATTGTAGACACATTGTAGACTCTATTTACCCAAGCCTTATTAAAACTCGTTGCTGAAATACCAGTGAAATAAAGTGCAGATCATGGCCAAACAAACATCAGTAAAATGTGCAAACATGAGTTCAGAAAAATATTTGGTTTTCATAGTCCCACCACACATTTCTTGCCTAACTGGAGCTAGTTTGTAACTGCTGTGTTAAGTGCTCTCACACAATAAGCAATACTGAAGATTTTACCAAGTGCCACACCATGAGTTTTTTGAAACGTTGACAGTTCAACAACAAATTATTGGGACAAGTGATTTTTGAACTCAAGATACAGACAACATTCCTGGCCACATGCATTTCAGATCAACTTTTCAGACCAGTGAACCTTCTAGCTTTCTGTAGGGATGCTTTGAAGCTAATGTCAATTATTGACATCAAAACGGATTTCCAGATCTCGGACCAACCATAGTCAAGGCCACAAAAAGTTGAAATTGTAAATGGTGCTTGCATCAGCACAACACAGCAGTAGAGTCTTCAGAAGCCTTCTCTCATTGTGGACACTAGGTCTCTTTGGACTCTGTCTATTTTGCAAGTCACTGGTCGCGCGTTCCAGGTAAACATAAATGGGCTAGAAAAATAAGAAAAACTCAGCCAGCTTAGTGCTAAAACCATGTCTGATTTGTCACCTTGCTAATAAATGAACTGAGCTTTATCAATCGAGTCTGTTGAAACCTGGCAATGCTAGTATTTCTGACTAAAGACATGCTTGGGCATTAAAAGCTCAACGCTGCGTGGATCATATAAATGCATGTCATGAAGGTACTATTGAGCCGTTTGTTCCTCTTTTTTATTATTTAAAGAACCTAACTTTCTAAAGTGTCTTCATTAAAAGATTAAGCAATGAATTTTCCCAACACAAACTATAAACGAGAGTCCGCTACAAATGAAACATATCACCGCTGGCAATTGCTAGACATACGGGCATACTTATAATTAAAAATATATATTAAAATGATAAAACTGTGCGTATGGAAGCTTGAAATCTGCAGTGTAAGCCAGGAGAAAAAAAAATCCAGTACACTGAATGGTACACGCAACCTTAGCCCACCCCTTGTAAATCCAGCAAAGAAGAGAAATTTGGCTCCTTGTACCCATGTTATATGCAGTTTTCTCACAAAACAGACCAACAGCATTTGAAAACGGGAACATGATAACGATGGCATTGTAGAGCATGACAGCCAAACTTTGCTCCAGGCAGCCTTGAGGTTAGTGCTGGGTGCCTACATCAACATGCCTTGGCTAAGCTATCAAGAGAAGCTTGTGTCGGCTGTTCATGCAAGCACAGGGCCTAACAGCTTGCATGTTGTGAAATAGCAAACACCCAGCGAAAAACTGATAAAGCAATGCCGTAGGCAAAATCACCGCATTACTAGTGGCCCAGCAGCACACGGACAATGTACTGGTCCGGGGGAGAGCCAGTGACACCGTTCCACAGCATTGCAGTACAGCTGGAAAACAAATCCAGAGAATGCACTGCACTGATGGCCAACACAGACTGGCACTAGCCGGCAGCTTTCAGTTCTCCAGACGGGGAGAAATAGCAAAATAGCACACAGCAAGGTGCCTCACTTCAGTTACTGCTTCACAACTCAAGCCAGCTTGGAACAAAGTAGTGGCTGTCTGAAAAGAAAGGAGAGGAAAACAAAACGGCTTGCTTTCTTTGGGCCAAGGTGCCTAGGAAGAAGTGAAGCGGACAACGCAGAGCAGCTGCGTCAGCAGACCCATCACCAGCTGCCACAGCTGCCGTGCCAGTTTCGAGCGGCCCAGCAACAACCTCAGGAAGCCGAGCAGCAGAAGTGTCTTTAGGGCTACGTGCACTGCGTGTTGCCTGGAAAAGGTCGGAGAAGACAGGCTACATTAGTGGAGATTGCGACAAATCTCAAATGATAAAATGAAAGAAAATTTCCCGAATAAAAAAAAAAATGTGGCGAATAATCAACTGAGTAACGTGAACAAAGCAGAACCTTGTTGATGCATTCCTGGCTTATACGGTCAAAATTGCAGGGTATAAAGATGTCTCAGAGTTACACTATTTTTTCTCCTGGCTATGTTCCTGGATAACAATTTCCTGGCTATTAATTACGCTCAAAATTATGACATATGCTGGCCGTATAATATTTAGTGACCAACCGCGCATGTGAAAACGTATGATTTGGGCAAAGCTCGGGGCATGCGACAAGAACAGCTGAAATGCAGCGGTAGTTCATGACGTTTCGTGGGCACAAACTTTACATAGACGAAGAAAGAAGACAGCACCGTGTCCTGTGTTTTCTTTTTTCATTGACGTGAAGTTTGCACCCACAAAACATCATGAACAGCTTCCAACTCGCCCATCTTTCTATGTAGTGGCAGTCACTTGCCATGGTGGCTTCTGTGAGATACCGAAGTGCAAAGGGGCAAAGCATAATAACAACAAAAAAACGTTAACATATAGATGGCCCGTTACCACAGGTATACGACATGAATAGGAGAAATGTAGTGGCTTCTTCGCAGTGCCTAAGGGCAAGGAGGATAAGCATCCGAGAACTATGAGGAAGAGATCCCGGCTGCTTTGGCCTCTACTACAGATGGAGGTCAAATGTTTAGGGGAACCCCCAAGGCAGAGTAGATTTGCAATACGGGAGTAATAATTACTCCCTTAGTTCTATAGATGGATCGGATGTGTTGCCAAATTTCATACCATAAGCTTGCCATGCCGGTTAGCTCAGTTGGTAGAACGACTGCTCCTGTGAAGCTGTGGTCCAGGGTTCGTACCCCAGACCAGGGCAAATTTCTCTTTAACTATGAAGTTTCTGAGAAGGCTGCAGAGCTTTCCATTGTAGCCGTATGGCTGTGCTTGGGTGGATGCCAATGAGCAATAATAACTTCCTTAGTTCTATAGATGGATCGGATGTGTTGCCAAATTTTTTCTGTAACAAGGACTACGCAAAAGTGGAGTGAACTCTGCATTAGAAAAGAAGCTTTTTTAGACCTTCTGTCAAGAAATGCTGATAGACATTTTTAGGAAGTGAAATGGACACTCGATGCGTCTGCACTTCATTCAAAAGCTACGTTTATAACAAAATTTTTCCCCACATTAAAAAGAAAAAGTATCGACAATGCTTTAGTGCCGTTGTTTCATCCATGCAACTGTCTAAAGGCATGGACTGAACTAAACTGTGCACATTATAGGTTTTAAAAAACTATTTACAATTTGTCAAATGAAAATTTGGATGCATTGTGTGTACATGCACAGTAGTGCTGCTGATACGGTTGGACGTGAACACTTCTCAGCTCTTCATTTCTGAAGGACAGGCATGAATGCTGCTGGAAAAGCAGTGCACGCTGAGTTTACTCCGGCCTATGCTTGTATGTAACAGATCACCAAACCTTTTTAAGGGCAGCCAACTTGCACCACATTCTGGGATGGCAAGAATAGAGGACCAAAAAAAAAAAACGAATGGGGCTAATTAGGTGAATTCAAAATGATGTCTGACTTCGTAGACCTTGTGCCACAGGTCAAATCAGAAAATATCAGCTATTTACGACCATTCAACTTCGGTCAAGTTCCTTGTGATCAAAGTTCCCCAACCCCACCAAGGTCAGAAGTTGAACTGGTAGCAGCTAGGTTACACAGCCCTTTTACTCACCCAGCACTATCCAGTGGGGAGAAAATTTGCTAAATTTCAGACGTAAAAAAAGGCACCAGATTTGCGCAGAAAAAATTTCTACCCCCCTCCCTCTCCTCACAGATGACCATTTCTGCAATTTATGCTGGGTCGTCACACATTCACGTTGCGACAACACTGTTTCCAGGGTCTAAATTCTGCTTCTTTTCACTCATTCATGCCTAAGAAGTGATTATGTAAACAAATGAGCACATTTTAGGCATCTTAAAGTGCTCCTGCTTTAAAGATGCAAACGAGAAGACACGATGACCAGAGCCATACGAGAGCTACTGCAAAACGCAGGCATTGTTCTGGAACATGATTTTTTTTGTGTTCACATGCCTGGCTTGAGATGGTTCAAAGAACCTTCAGTTCCAAATACACAAATTACAGGCATTTGCAGCACATTACTCCCTGTAGTAACTGAAACAGGCACTGAACAAGCTATGTGCACATATGGTGACACAGTGACCAGATAATCATAAGCGTAAATAACTGCCACAGCAGAATGGCCACTTCCACAGCATAAGCGGCAGAACACCACACAATAAAATTTTTTTGTTTGTCTTTGCCAGTGCTGCGTTGCTTGTAAATAGCAATTTTTTAGCCCCTCCTCCCAACCTCATGAAAGAAACTAACTCACAATTTGCTCGCAACAAACTAAGCCAACTGCGTTTACCTTGGTGTTGTTTTACTACTGGGCTACATTTTCAAATAATACATGGTTAGTTTATTAGGAAAATGGAGACCTTTTGCATGCAGTTTTTGCCTACAATAAAGTGTAAAGCAATGATTTTTCACACAGCCTATAAGTATTGCTGACACACATTTCCAAAAGTTCTCAATCTCTTTGACATGACTGATGACAAACAATTAGTTACGGTCGATGAGAGTTCCATGAGCAACATTCCAAAGGTGCACAGTAGAAGATGTGCCACAATTAGGGCTAGGCCCAATATGACTAACTTGTCTGCACAGCTAGTTGGCTACCTCCAGATGCAACATGGTAGTTTGTGACATTTTAATGTCCTGCAGCTTGCATGTGGGCTTTCAGAGATGCCATAGTGGAGGGCTTTGGATAAATTTCAACTGCTTCAGGCTCAGCAGTTAAAACGCCAAAGCCACTGAGCCACCACAGTAGGGTTCCTATGAAAGCCAGTTATTCCTTTTCAGGATAACTAACTCACTCCTGGTCATGGTGGGAGTAAAAAAACCCTGCAGGAGTAACAAGGATTGCGACTAGAGTTGAAAGGTGGCAATCGGTTTCTACATAATCTGTGGCACGAGATCTGCCAAGCTGGATATTATTCATTCATCTGACGAGCCTATTTAGAAATAGTTATTATATTTTGGAAAATGTGACATTAGGCACAGCAATAAATGTAGCAGTTAGAGGCAAACAGAATATCACTTTTTTGAAGGCGATGTAACTCTGGTGCAAGAGACTCCCTAAGGAGTATCACTATGCATGCCGCTGAAAAACGTCCAAATCAGAAAGCTGGTGGCATACAAGTAACCATGTGGAAATGAGGCAACAATTGGCAACTCAAGTTTCTTTCAGCAAGATTGCTATGAATTACAATAATTACACAATTACAATAACAATTACAAATTTACAGGGTATTACAAGAATACCAAGAAATGTGACTAATTTCAGCTGGTGCCTATATATGCACCATAAAATTCTAGTTATTAGAATAAGCTGCTTCTGGTAAAGTTTTGCAAGCTCATTTTATGCGACTCAATGGTTGGTAAGCTGCACCCAATGTGCAATGAGTAAGACTGAAAAAGCGTTGCACGGTACCAAAACTGCAGTGGATCCTAGCGACAATTTAACTTACCGCCTTAGTCTTTTTCGTGACTCCGGAATGGTTGCAGGGTCCTGTTTGAACAGGTAACGTCGCACACCAAGAAGGTAGTTCTCCCAGTAGCTCTCCCAGTTTATCTTCCGGATGTCGATGTCAAATGTCTGCAAGCAATTCAATTAGTAAAACAAGTAATCAATAAGTATTATAGCTAAGTAAATGAACACACAGGAGGAGCAAAGCCCAAATGAGATTATGATGGCATATATCAAAAACATCAGTCCTGTAAATATTCAATATGGCATAAAATGGTCGTAATCGCAGTCACACCATTGGTGTAACTCCCGACACATGCTTACACAACAGTTCATCAGAAAAAGCTAACATAAGTGCAAGCACTGCACAAATATTATGGACAATGAGTTTAGGCATGCCAGCCAGAAGACAAGCAGGGCACAGCAATGCCATTTGCAGTGTGTGCAAACCCTTGCATATGGAAGGCCCATACTTTTGTTTTTTGTCCCATTCAAATATAATGTGCACAAAACGGTGTTGTCACTAGTGACTTCATAAATATACAAGAAATTAAGAACATAAACAGGTGCAGCTTTACTAGTAAACGAATTAAGTCTTTAAACTTCTGCAAAGTAAGCACATCAAGATTATTCACGCCAATCCCTGAAGCCCACATAAAGTAATTACGATGGCGTTCACCAACCTGTCTGTCAAATGGTGACAGCCTACTGTGAAGCAGTAGCATGTTGTTGGATGAGAACTCCCACGTTTGCGTGGTGAAGAACCTCACGGCTTCCATGGCACTCTTGGACTGCTCCAGGAACCGCACCATCCTGTTGAAAACCGACATGCACCAGCAAAGGTAGTCAGCCACCATTTATAATGAAGCTGACAAGAGGCAACAGGTCTCACTGCAGACTGCCACTGTTTTACTGAACAACTTGGAACACTAGGAACCAGAATTTTTGAACAACTTAAGAAAAAAAATATAAAATCCAGTAACTCTGGGTGGGACTTTACAGATTCTGTGCTTTAAAAATTCAGCAGATTTTTTTCAGTGTATATTTCAGAACACAGCTTTCGTTTTTTTTTTTTGGCGAGTGTTATATTCTACGCATAAATGCATAAATGGCAGTTTATTTTTTCTTTGGTGACATAATGTGGTATTCCTGTCTAGCCAAAGTCATGTGGAGTGTATATCTTGCCTATTTTGTTGGCACGAGGAATAAACTTACCAGTAATTAACATACAAATGGCTGCACATACAACCTTTGTCCGTAAAGTTCCAAGACAGTCCATTAAAAAAAATGCGATTAACATTGAAATCATTTGTGCAGCACAACTTTGAAATAGTCTCCCTTGCAGTCTATACACAGCTTCCAACGCTTCTTGATGTCTTGGAAACAGTAGGAAAACGCTTATTTTGGCAGGGCTGTCAGCTCCTTTGTCGTGGCGTCTTGAATGGCCTCCACGCTCCCCATCCGGCGACCTTTTAGGGCTCTCTTCACACAAGGAAGCAGAAAAAAATCGCATGGGGAGAGGTCAGGCGTGTATGGCGGATGGGGAGGTACAGTAATGTTGTGCTTGGCGAGACCTTTTGTCACGCTGACAGCAGCGTGCGGCCTTGCGTTATCGTGGAGAAGGCACCATTGTCTAGATGTCCATAAGTCAGGGCGACGGCGTCGCAGTGCATCACGCATGTGTTGGAACACGCGGATATAAAACCGCTGATTCACCGTCTGCCCTTGTGGGACGAACTCATGTTGTATAACACCTCAGGCATCGAAAAAAAACTATCAGCATCGTCTTTGTATTGGTCTTCTGTCACCGCGCCTTTCTCGACGCCGGAGAGCTTGTGGACCGCCATTCGGCGCTCTGCCTCTTTGTTTGAGGATCGTATTGAAAACACCATGTTTCGTCTTCAGCAATGATGCTGTCGACGAATGCAGCATCCTTCTCTGCCTCGGAGAGCAAATCAGTGCTCATTGATGCCCGCGTGTCCTCGTCCCGTGTGAGGGAGTGCGGCAGAAGTCAGGCATTCAGCTTTCATTTTCCCCAAGTGCTCACACAAAATTTGGTGGCATGTTCTCTTGCTAATGTCGAGAGCATCTGATAGCATACGGTCTGTAATGGTGCGGTCTTACTGTACGATTTCCCTGATCCAAGCCACATTGTTTCCATTCCGTGAGGTTGAAGGGAGCCCCTGCCTTGTGTCGTCTTCCACCGACATTCTCCCCTAAACGAACCTCTTGTGCCACTCGAAAACTCGCGCCCGCGATAATCTCTTGTTGCCGTAAGCGTCACGAAGGAGCTCATACGACTGTGTGGCTGTCTTGCCAAGCTTCCCGCAGAATTTCATGTTTACACACTGTTCAAGATGGACGTCCATCTCTCCACATTCATTCACAGTAGAATGTGCGGATGACTAGTGACAACATATTTTTCAAGATGTAGTGCCGTCTAGCGGCTGCCACAGCAATTAACGTAAATAGCTCAGGTTAGCCCGAAAAGATGGTGTAACACATACGCACCAACATTTGTTTTAGGAAATTATTTCTAGAGAAGAAAATAAATCCGTTTCGAAACGTTACGGACAAAGGTTGTACATGTGCTTGTAGAAGGAAACACTGCCATTTAGAAAAAAAAGCCACAGAAGTTAAATGGTGGAACTGACAAATAAAAACATCAACTGAAGTTTACTTCGAAAAACTTTGTTGTCATGTTCTTGTCGGGTTGTTGCACTAGGTTGAGTGAGAGGGCAGTGCAGCATGTCGTTTGCATGCTGACCAGCAACGGAAATACCACCGAACTGCTGCGGAAGACAGAAAACTGTACTTTTTTGCGATGCTTATGAAAGATGCAACACATGCGGCGGAGAAACATACTTAACCAAGTAACTGTTGTAAGCAGGTGATGAGAGTGAACTAAGCTACACTAGCAGAGGAAGTTTGGCAAAAAGTGGAGACTCACGGTATGCAGAGGTATGTAAGGTAATGATGCAGTGCCTGAAAACGCACAACTGCACTACTAAGTACAATGGTAACACCGTCTCACCATGCCCTTCACCTCAGTACCTTGTTGTTTTCTTCTTTGACTGAGTGCAACTCCTATTCAATATCCGGCTAGCTGCGGTGCGCATGTCAGGGATATTGACCTTTTCGATTATAACCAAATCTCAAAAATTGAATTTGGCATACTGTTACTAGTGTTTCTCGGTTTAAACTGAAAAGTTTAAACCTTGCACATATCGAACTGTGGGGGTTTTTCCAAGTTCACATATTTTACACTTGCTGCAGGTGCTTCTGTGTCTAGATTATTCACACCTAATTTCACAGCTTGCAGTGTTTTACCTATTTGTGCAGAAACTGATTTCAAAGATTTTATGACTTCAGTTGGGGTGATTATGATGATAAGAAAACCCATGCTTGCAACTTAAACAATGCCTACTTCTTGATAACCATTTCCCATTTGTAGAGTGAAAAAATAGCAAGACCACCCCCTGTCACTATAGTCTTTTTACGCCTACAGTTGCTGCTTTAAGCTTTCAGCATACGCACTAAGACACAAGAGTAGACAGTCGGGCTAGTTGGTTCGAGTTCATCTTTATATAGGACAGCGCTCGTCCTGTCATTTTCTTTTGCCCCGTCCTTTGCGCTGTTTCTCAAGATGCACTAAGAGCTCTGCCAATGATATATCAGACATCACTGTTGCATCACGTAATGCACTGCCTTTGGCCATGCTGCCCAGTTGGTTTCCCATCTTGTTTCTGTTTCAAAGTGTTTCCATTATTATTTCAAAAAACAATTTATTGCAACAAAGAGAGGAAACTAAGAAATAAAATACAATCATTAACTCAATGTTCAAAATATCCCTGTAGGTTGTAGGGTTACAAAACATAAAAGTGAGCAGAGAACAAGACACAGGAGAGAAGCAAACAGGTCCTGTTTGCTTCTCTCCTGTGTCTTGTACCCTGCTCTGTTTTATGTTTTGCAATCATGTCATACCAAATAGCCCCTCATCGCTCTCTCTTAGGTTGTAGGGCCCAGTGGTGAGGCACCCCAGCCTTCGAATTGTGTGTTCCTTCCCACCTCCCCAGTCACCTCCGCAACTTCCTGACCTGCCCCATGTTGAGCACTGTTTTTGTGGTTGATTTCTCTGCCCAAGGAAGTGCAAGTGACCGACGCGACTGCCCTGATGAGGCATATGAAAAAAGTTTTCTGCATTAGCCCACTAGCTTGAGTCAGCGTCCAGCACAAACCAAGCCGCAACATCGGTGACAGTATATCATCCACGGATAAACGTGCAGGTCCCCTCCTTTTCCAGCTACACAGACATGAAATCAGTCCACGGGCTCTTCCAACAACTTGAACACTATCAGATGGTGCTGGGCACCACAGAAGAGTGGCGTTAGAGCAAGTCCTGCAAGTAGCACTTGTCGAAAGCGCACTGCGATAAAGACGTTGCCTGCCAGCTTTCCAGTTTATGGCTACAGATGCCCTTCTAATGTGGCCGTACAACCTAACAGTTTCAGCCGGCAGCATGGTTAATTCACGTATATTCCATCAAAATCTGTTTTAGAAATGGAAACAGCTCTCTCCCCTGAACTAGGATCCTGCAATATTGTTTTTAAAATATCAATTTACAACAAATTATCGCAGTCAAGCGCATAACGAACTCAGTGTGGTGATCACGCTACACTGTGAAAACACTGTCAGTGGATAAACGTAAGCATAAATGCAGTAGGCTTCTGCGCCATCGCTTTCGTCCTTGCCATGACTGCACTCACCGTGGCCTCCGCCCTGTGCAGCGGCTCAGCAGGTCCACGGCGAGTGCGGGAAGGTAGTTTCGGAAGAACACCATGACTGACTGGTAGATACGGCTGGAGGTCATATCCACGCGGGGGCAGCTCAGGGTGTCTTGGAATGGGTACTGAGGCAAAAACTTGGCCAAGTACTGCTTCACGTCTCCTACCACCAGCTTGTTCAGCGAGCCCGTCACGCAGTTGTACACAGCGGGAGGTTGTGTATCGACAGTTTCCGAATACTTCTCAGTGGCTGCTGCCGACTTCTGCTGCCGTGCCCTGGTGCAGTGCAAAAACACGCCACACTTGTCTAATTAACTGGTGAAGACATGGGGATAACAGGCTGGCGCCAGCTGCATCAAAAATAATGTCTACCAAATGCAGTTCCTGAACCTACACTGATTATAGCTGAGCAGGAAGTTTGGTTTGGTTTGGTTTAGTGGGGTTTAACGTCCCAAAGCGACTCAGGCTATGAGGGACGCCGCTGTGGAGGGCTCTGGAAATTTCGACCACCTGGGGTTCTTTAACGTGCACTGACATCGCACAGTACACGGGCATCTAGAATTTCGCCTTCATAGAAATTCTGCCGCCGCAGCCGGGATCGAACCCGTGTCTTTCGGGTCAGCAGCCGAGAGCCGTAACTACTGAGCCACCGCGGCGGGCCTGAGCAGAAAGTGCATAGCATCTAGGTAGCTAGGGTTCCGAGTCCCCCAGCATGTAGAGACTGCACATTGCAGTCGGGCTTTATAACCAAGAACCCGAAATCTGACGATAGTTACTTATTTTATTACTCCAATACCACAACTATGTTGGGACAAGAAAACCAAATAAAGTCTTCCAGCCCATGCCAATGAGTATAACAGGCATAAGGGGAGATGTGGGTCTTGAAATAATAAAAAAAAAATGAGAAAATTTTGATTTTATAAAATGGCATGCTCTAAAGTACGCAGCTACAACATTTCAAGGTATAATTCGACCCCACAATTACTAAAATGTCGACATATTTGACGCCTAAAAAGCGCTGAAATAGTGATTTCGGAGCAATATGCGTCAGAACCGTGCCCGTTGCCTCCAGAAAACGCATCCCCAATTGCCGCCATCTTGGTCTTGTTCAAAGGCTGGCGCTTTTCCCTATATCCTCGTATTACTAATTATTGTGAAATACTTTTGCAATGTCTGAACTCCACTATTTACTGAGGCTTTTACAATGGCCTCCAAATGGCTGGAGCATACACTTCAAATGAGATATTTTCTCAACTTTGTTTTTTTCCAACAAGACTAGCCTCGCAAAAGTTTTCAACATGTTTTTATGGTCCAGTTTCAATTAATTTTATACCGTCAAATTCAGAAAGAACTAAACTATCAAGGTATGCCATTTTTTTACGCCTGAGTCGAACATATCAAAATATTGTGAACAATAGTGTCATCGAATTATATCTTATGATTACGGTGCTTCAACATAATTAACATTTTTATATGATGATGTACCTCAATAACAATAAAGTAGCATAGCTCCGCATGGCAAGTCTTTGGCTTCAGCTCCATTTCAGTCGGAGGCAAAAAATATTGCGGGAAAGTGTGTTAACGAGCCCGCAAGAAATGACCTAATTTGGATTCAGTTTTTCTTTCTTAATAAAGGAACTAATCGAGATATACTGAAACTAATTATATTTTTGAAAACAGAAGGAAGAAATACATGTACATACCTAATTTAAATATGATTTTCTCTATTAATTGTCATTTTAAGACCAGCATCTCCCCTTAAGTACTTCAATACATCAAAATGTAGCAAAATACACTTTCTATGGACAGGTCTAGGTAAAAGTCTTGTCACATATGACACAAATGACCCAAACCGCTAAGTTCGCCCCAGAGTGCTGTGAAGCAGGAATACCAAAGGCAGACACACGCAAGCAAAAAAACAGGACACATTAACGCTTGCATGCCTTTCGCAGCATCCACTGTGACTACATTTCCTTCGAACCTGAGCACAATGCAGGGCACAGTACCTTTTTGCAGCTGTCTGGCAGGCCACCACAATCATCATGTTGGCTACAACGTCCACCGGCACAATGTCAGCAATGCCCTTGACATCTGTCACTATGGTTGTCATCACACCAGATGCACACTGCAATAGACATTTGTTGACAGACTGCGTATTTAACTTCATACCCAATAGTAATGGTCTAATTTATATTGAACAAAGCTGTGCACTAGCTCAAAAAGGGGTTTCGATAGAGAAACGAAGCCCTTTTTTTGAGCTTGCATGCAAGTATATGCTCATAGAGTACTTTATACAAGGTCTGTCAATAACATCAACCTTGATGTTTGACAACTGGAGCCTTGAAATAGGACACATTTTATGCTTACCAAGCTATTTGAAAAATGCAACAGCAACAGAGAGCCATGAAACATGTTTAAGGCTTTAAGCCCCAGTGCTTAATTTGACCAACAACAAACAATGAGTGGAAGGGTGAGTTGTGATGCAGTGTTAATAGGGGACTGTCACTGCAATTGGCCTGCTTCTCTCTAAACCATGGTCATTGTGAGCAGTCATTTCTGTGACTGACCCTTTCACATTTCTAGCTTACTACATGCAACAGGATTGAGCAAAATGTTCTCTTACAGATGCTAGAAGACTTGTAGAGCCGTTCAGTGCATCAACCCAACCCTGTAAGAAGAAGAACAGCATTGAAAGCAATTATATCAAGCGAGAACATCTTCGTAGTAGCCTCATTAAAATCAACATGACTGCCTAAAGTGTGAACAACAGATGCTGCATTCGTAACACAACATATCAAGAGGCGAGCATGGCGTATATTTTGCCTCAGCAGCCCAAGGGCACAGACCCCCCTCCCACATTAGCAGAATATAATAGTAAATATCACCCAAATGCACTGGCCATACACCTTAGGCGTGTGCACACAGAAAAAAAAAAAAAGTCTCACATCACAAAAAATAAATTAATCGTTGTTATGGTATAATGATAAAAGTGATAAGTCTTCAATGAGATTTGACTTGACTAGGTAATCATAAGACATGACAACTTACAAAGATAAGCTTATAACAGCTTACAAAGGTAAGCTAGCAATGGCCCATGGCCAAACTTTGAAAGCTGAACTCAGTGCACTTGTATAATCTTTTTTTCAGTTTAAACTGACAAGTCCAACCCCTGTAAATAAGTGACTGGTGGTGGTGGTACGGCAAGCATTAGTGCCAAGGTTGGCATTTTTACCTTGCACTCACCAACAGCACCACGGAAGATGCAGCGGCGTGGAGGCTTGGTAGCCAGCGGTCAGCATGCGTTCACACTTCTCGGACCCACTTGACACTGCCCCCTTATTCGAACACCCTGCGCTCATGACTGCTGTCATGTAAGTAGTTAAAATCGTGACAGTTTTCGCTCTGATGTACCATTTCCCCACGTGGCTGTAATGTGGAGAACCCATTGTAGCTGGCATCCTTCTTTTGTTTTTTTGTGGTCTCTGGAATCGCTGCAAGTGCCTTTGAAATGGTGCTAGAATTTTGGAAAAGGTCTGCCTGCCTTAGCTTCCGTCCCTTCAATGACTGAACTGCGCTACTCTTAGCCTCATTTTTGATTGAATTTTATATTACAAATTTCGGCTAACTATTTCACAATTTTTTACCTGTTTTCTACAATGAGGGTCAAATGTATGTGCCCTACCCACAGCACCATTTTGAAGATGATGTTGAGTGGGCAGTGCCACTGGATGGTGCAGATGGAAGTTGATGAAGATGGCACTCTGCAATGCAGAGCGGGAGGGTGTGGTGCACATAACATGAGGCACATTTGGCTGTGGCGATAGCCTGGTGGTCTCGCGCAGCGTCCTGTGAAGCTGATCTGTTAGTGCCGCCACGGGTTCGACTCTCAGTTGTGGATGTGATTTCTTTTTCTGCGTCCTTTTTCTATCTAAGCACATTTTGACCTTGGCTAGGCTGAAGGTCAAACTCGGACAGCAGAGAGGTCACGTGGTGTTGAGCGGGGTTGGTGCATCAAGTAGAGCTATCACTCCAAAAAGAACTAGCACACTCACGGGAAAGGGCTCCTTCCAGGACGCGGCAACGATCGAGGGCCGCACGATGGCTACGGGGAGGTCACCACCTTCTTCCGCAACCAGGGACTCACTCAGGAACTTGGCTAGAACGTAGGTGTTGGGCTTTGCACGCAGCAGCTGTGGAGTTAGTGCAGCCAACATGCTCTCTTCCATCCACCTGGAGAGGCACAGAGAGCCGCAAGTTTCAAAAGGCGACAGGAGTTTTGACGGCCTTTGCAAAGACTACAGAGAACTACGAATTTATGCTCTTCAATTGAAATGTGCAGAAACAATGTGAATCAAATGTTTCTGATTAGTCTTTCAAGTCACACTGAAGAGAAACTGTTTTTCAGAGATGTTTATGTACCTCAGACAATCTTTCAGGCAATTCAGTCCAGAAGGATAGGGCAAAAGGCAGATATTCTGTGCCTGACCAGGTATCTGTCACCCACACATTGCTCAACAAATACAAAAAAGCAAAGGGTCATTACACAGCAGCCAATTTACAACACGAGATTAAGAAGACTGAGATTAACACTTTGAGGGCGGAATTTTTTTTCGGAAAAATTCCCAGATGGTAAAATTACCTTATTGAAGGTTTTGAATATAAAAAATGTGTAAAGTCGGAAGGAAATAGTAAAAGATATCAGGAACAGTATTTTGGCATCAGCATCACTCAGAACTGCAAAATGATCAATAGTATTTCAGAATGTTGTATTCCTTGAAACACGGGTCTATGCACAGCGCCTTATTGCAGTCTGCACACATAAAACGCCGAACAGTCATCACTATCTGTGTCAAGAGAACGAGCAGTGTGTTCGGCCATATCGCAGGTTCTGCTTCGTGCACGTGAGGAACTCGAAGGAAACTCACTCGGTAAACAAGGAGGCAGAGAATACCTCCTGAGGTGATAAACAAGCTAAGAGCAGTGCCAATAAAGATGGAAATCAACTTCGGAGGCCTCTGCAAGGGAGTGCCAACAAAGATAAAAATCAAGTTTCACGAGCCTCCGTTGCCACCACGAAAGGGCGTTGCCCCAGACCAAGCTCCACGCTGAAGCCAGAAATCACTTCTGTTTATTTCCGCAAGAAGGTAGCGCAATCAAGTTTCAAATGCTTCTTGTAAGTCCTAGGAGATGGCAGCACCTCCTAGTGAACATGCATCGTCATTATGGCGCGAAATTTCAAACGGAGGGCTGAAACCGTTCCCGTACAGCAAAGACTCTGCGGGATAGAAAACCGCCACAGTACATGTACACCAAAAACCCTCAAAGGGATAAGAAGTTTGTGGGGATATCGCGGCCACAGCTGGCAAAGGACAGGGTTAATTGGAGAGACATGGGAGAGGCCCTTGCCCTGCCGTGGGCATAGTCAGGCTGCTGATGATGAATTTACAAAACGAATGACTGTGAAAGAATACAAAATAAACAAGCATCACTAATAAGCATGAACGCCAATTTCAAGACATATGTAAACATTTTACATTAATTAGCAAGCACTAAAGATGCTCTTTTCTTGCAGGTGTGGGCAAGAATGCAAACAAAACTGTGCTGACGATGTGACCTTGTAAATGACATCCCAAATAAACAATATTACTAATCCCCAAGACTATCTCATCATCAAGCGTCGTCATTGCTGGAAAATAATGCTCATGTGCTATCAAGTTTCCAAGATTGAGCAATATGGCTAAAGCGTGCTGTGTTTATAAATGGTCTGAACACTAATTAATGCTATACTGTACAATCCAAACTTCACACAAAGGCTAGGAATGCTTGTACGACTTGTTCAGCATGAAACAGCCACTCACTCGACTCACACAATGAACGCATGCTTGTTGTCAGTTCAGCCCCTCTGGACAACGCAACTTAAACATTGCTTTCACATTTTTGCTTGCAAGAGGAGATGCAAAAGAGGGGAATAATGATTAAAATAAAAAAAAAAGACATTTTCAAGATTGGGAGGACTTACTTTGTACAGGAAATAATGTCTTGAGGATTTATGTGCGATGGGTATATTCGTTCATCTAGTCTCTTGCAGTCACAGTTGCAGTAAGCAGTAGATACATGTACCACTGCCTGGAAATAAATTGACAAATATAGAAATGTACACTATCTCGAAAGCCATGTGAAGTGCGTATTCGACATACAAAGCTCACTTAAGGCGTCTTCAAAGCTACAGTAAGGGAAGTTTTAATTGGCAGAAAGACAGGCAGTAGCCACTTTTATGTGAGCATCGATTTTCCAAAACACAAACTGGCAAGCAAATGGAATCTGAGGGAGCAGATTTCCATTTAATGCCAGAAGAGACAAGTAACACCCTAATGTTGACTAACAAACCACACAAAGCAATAAAAATGAAACGAAGAAGAAAAATAAATGAGTGAGGCTAAATTTAATGGCAGCTTGCTAATGTAGACAGCCAAATGTCTGAGTAAGTGATGATGATGATGAACATTAATGGCGCAAGGGCACCTGTGGCCAAAGAGTGCCATGGTACAAGGTGTTTTTCGTCTACAAAAGGTGGGGTAAAGGACCCAGTTTTCAAGCATTTCACCCCAGGGGAAAGCTTGTACCCATTTGAAATCTGTGGGTAGCCACTGGCACTGAGGATTGAACCCCTGCACCCTGCGCATATGAGGCTGATGCACAAACCAGCAGGCCACCGCTGTGGCTCTGGGTAAGTTAAAGGAGGTTTACTAGGCAATGCACAATGCATTTGAATGAAAACCAGCGTAAACCACCGAGTCGGCACAAGAACCAGAAGCGAGTAAATTGATTGTTTACGCAAATTTTTTTCACTCCATGGTTGCTGCTGTTCATTTTGCTATGCTAGCACTAATTAATCCAGCCTTGCCTCATGTATACTAGTTCCCTCTTCAACCTTCAAGCACTGCATAAGATGCCTCCAGTGCTCCATCTCCAGCCTTCAATCTTTAAAAAATACAGTGGCATAACAGAAGTGTGCTAGATTATGTGCTGAATTACGCACACCATTCTTTGAACGAAACACTGACGGCTTAAAATAGCCTGACCCAAGATATTACTGGTACAAGTTTAGTTCACATAATGTAGCAGTTACCAAAAAATTTGAGCTGTTCAAAACTGCTGAAGACAAGCTTCATTTTTCAACAAGATGATCTGCATGTATCTCGCACTGAAAAATTCCCAGTGAAGATAATGTGAGCACAGGTGCCTAGACTTGTACAAAAAGAACAGCTCCGTTTAGTGCCTTCATTGGCAAATACCTCGAAAAGGCCAACACGCTGCTACTACCCAGCCTTTGAACTAAGCTTTGCCTGAACACTATCCTACAGTCAATCTCGAGCAAACTCAGAGTGACGTGAGACTCTGTTATGTTGTTGAGTGTTGAGTAGAGCTGATGAATAAACCGTTGCCTCTTATACCTGGCTCATTCCATGCCAACTGCACCAAACTATGCGCTTGATTATCCCGGATTTCTTCCAGAAAATTCATGCCTCTTTTTTGCACTGTTGAAATCAATTTCTTTCAATATTGGGGAAAAAAATTTCCGTATTTTTTTGTCCACACAAGAGCAAAACTAAGTCTAATTAAAAAACTTACAAAAAGAAAATTTGTTTTTCTATGTTTGAAATTTTTCCTGAAAAACGTAGAAGCACTATACTTTCATATCAGCAATGAATGAACTGCCAGTAGTATATTTTTCATGCATATATTACTTTAGCCCAAAAAGCACCATTTTTACAATTTCTTTTTAGAAAACCTAAGTGACATTTGTGGCAATATAAAATGCTTTATTGGCTGGCTGGGACATGTATGACTTAGTAAAAATATCTGAACTTGAACTAAACAGAAGTTAATGAAAAAGAATTCTGAACTTGCAAAATGTGCAATTTGTCAAATATTCATCTTAAATATAAATATAAAAATGCAGCTCATTACATAGCTAATATGATTGTAATTATGCTCAGCACTTTTTACTGGAGACAAAAAATTTTTTGAAGCTGAACGTTGGTGCTTGTCTCGTAATGCCATTGCACTGCACAATATGGAGGCAGTGCTGCTTGAGATCCTAATTTGACATGTACTCTCATGTTCAGGAGTTCATGCTACCACGCCTGATGCTGGCCCCAGCCGCTTTTCACATGCTGTGTTTACATGAGCAGTGGCATGCATTATCAAGTGACTCTGGCATCCAGCGCAGAGCATATAGGAGTTTGTCTCGCCACAGCTGCGGTCTGCCTTCTCTTGTCAACTCTTGCCCCGAGCCGACATGTTTTGACGTGCTCCTGAAGCGTGCAACAGCAGTTATTCGCCTAATAGAGCAGATGCATTTGAGTCCCTGTCCCAAATACAGAAAAAGGCATTTCCTGTACCAGAGAAGCATCCAGTGCAGTCAGGTGCTGAGGCAAATTTGTTCTTGTGAAAGTATTAATAAAATTTGCTCTACATCACAGGTTTAGCCATAGTTATATACTAAGGTTGCCTCAGTAAATATGAATGAGCTAATGAGTTGAACACCATGAGCCGATAGGTTACCTTCCAGAAAGTTTGTTGCTAGTCGACTGCTACCAATATACACGGAAGTAGCAAACAACGACGACTCAAGGCTCCAGAGCTACCCACAGTGTGTCCACACACTTTGGTGCCAGCATGGCTTTTCTTTACTCCACCATGTTTACTCATCTGATGCGGTTAAACTGACATGCTGCTAGTCAAAGAAGTGAACAAATTTTTATTTCTTGCTCTGGACCACCACACGCTTGATTTGGCAAAACAGAGCCTGCGGACAGCAATTATCTGTTAATTGCTTCAACACACATTATTTATTTATTTATTGACACTGCAGGCCAAGATGCTGGCCCAAGCAGAAGGGGCAATACAGTGACAAGGCAACGGCAATGCAAAAACAGAAAATACCACGAGAAGTAGCACCTCGAGAAAAAAAAAAAAGTACTAAGTTACGCTGCTGCAGTCTGGGATCCTAATTCCATTACATTGATAAAAAAAATAGAATAAAAATTAGAATCTGTTCAAAATAGGGCCGCATGTTTCGTGACTAGCTCTTATAGGTATGACACCTGCGTGACTGCACTGGAGACGGCACTTTCATGGCAAGCCCTTGAAATACGCCATTCTTCATCTAGGCTCACAGTGCTCAGGCAAATAACGCAGGGAAAAGTTCATTGATCGCAGTGTTTACTTAATGCCGCCTACATTCATCTTTGCCGGAAAAGACCATTGTTGCTAAATTCAAGAAATAGCCTGCCGCACATCTGTATACCAATTGTCATATTTCCCCCATACAATCAGCCAATTGGAACAGGCTACCAGAATGTGTTGTCTTCAGTCGCTGATGACACTTTTCCAGTTCTGCTGATACAGCACCTACGGCCCCAGTGTGAAAATTATATCCCTGTGTTTCTTCTTCTTTACTTGCCTAGTATGGCGCTGGTGAGCTATCTATGTTCAGTGGGCCTACCTTCCGGTCACATATTATTGATACAGATGTTTCTTTTAGATGAGTTTTCCTCTTTTGCCTTGACGTTTTTGCCTTGTTAATTGTACCACTGTTTTGCATGTTCACATGTCACATTTTTGTTAAAATACCCGCTTACCATAATGCACTAAGGGAATGCAGGTACAAGTATAAATTAAAAAAAAGAGCTGTAAATTACATAGGACAAAAAACATGACCACATTTGCTATAGAAACTTGTGAACATGACACCTGCATTCGAGAGTGTTACACAACCCTGCAGGACAAGACCGAGAACGCATACCAACATTAAGCTCAAATCTTCACTTAATCAGGAATAAAACAACTTGTTTCTACATCTCTCAGAGTCCACTTGATAAGCAGAGCACACAACAGCCAGTGTTTGCTGCATACAAACTGGAGTGTGGCATGCAAAACTTGTTTTCTCGCCTAAAGCAAAAATTGCTTCGGTAAAACTCACTGGGCATAACTAAAACCATATTAGCTATGCAACGAGCGGATTTTTTTTACAACTTGGGAATCTTTTCCATAACTTAAACTTATTGTGTTCTATCTGAGTTGAAACATTTTTACCAAGACGTACATAATCCAGCCAGCCGATCAAGCATTTTATATTGCTTACGAATGTCGCGCACGTTTTCTGAAAAAAATAAAACAAAATTGTGAAAGTGGTACTTTTTGGCTTAAAATATGAACATAAAATATGTACAGCATTTGCTGCTGGCAGTTTATTCATGGCTGATACTAAAGTACAATGCTTCTACATTGATCAGGGAAAATTTTGAGCTTAGAAAAAGAACTAACTTTTTATTGAGATGTAGTTTTGCAGTTGTCTGGAAAATTCAAAAGGGGCGCCACATGACTGAAAACATTCCCCCCGCACTCCAAATATTGAGGGTAATTACTTTCAACAGCGTGATAAAGAGCCTTAAATTTTCTGGAAGAAATCGGGGAGGGTCAAGCACAGAGTTTGGTGTTGAATGACCCAGTTCTTAAAGGCAAGTGTCATGAATGATGAAAAGCTAAACTCCTGCAACATAACAAAAACAAACAGCCAAGTCATTCTGATATCAAACAAAAATGTAAAAAAAGTGTTCGCATGAGCCACCACAATTTTTTGGAACCGCGCAACAACAAAGTTGATACAGCTCGAGAAGCTGCAGCTGCAACAGTAGGATGAACAATGATGAACCAACTCGCCCGTTTAGCAATTGTATTGGAGGATGAACAGAGTAAGTCATGCTTTATTGCATCCCCATTGAAAAACAAGAAACTTATCACACAGCAAAAAATACAAGCATCTCTAATATGCTGCCTAACTATAGCAACAAGACAGGAGCTCACCTTGAGGTTTTTCATTTCATGACAAAGCTTGAGCACTCTCCTAGTTCCTTCCATATTCATTTCTACAGCTTGCCTGTGAAAGGGTTCAGAATCATAAAAACCACTGTAATAAATATATGCTACAACCACCAGTACCACAGCGTTATATGTACAAAATTGATCACACAGTTCTGAAACTTCAAATGAGTTGAGTTGAATTGAGTTGTTGTACGCTACAGGTGGGATTAGCCTTGCTTATTCTGCCCGCAATTGCTCCACCGCAGCGTCACTTATATGTTAATAATGACCTAAAACCTGTCGTATCTGCCCCGCTATGCACACAGTCACAGTCACTTATACTAGTACATATTCCACTCTCGCAGTCACCACCTATGCACAAATTCACTCACAGCAGAACACTGTCCACTCCAGAAGTCACCATCTACGCACATATTCAGTCACAGTAGAACATAGGCCATTGTAGTGCCGCAATCCATACACACATTCACTCGCTGTATAACATGGTCCACTCCAGACCATAGTCCGTTCCTGCTGTCACCATTTAGAGACAAGATCCGTGTCCTGCAGAAATGTTAAAAGAAGGCGTGCAGCCTCCCTTCTGCATGTCTATATAGTATATAGGCAGTTCGATGCACTAAGCAAGCTACGCTGTGATGCTAGCTCTCCACATCCTTATTTGTGCTGCACCACACTGTCAGCCATGTATCAATTACCCCTCATAAAGATTTTACCCACTAACCACATTTTTAGATCTGAACACAGATATTTCAATGCGACCACGTCTGTGCTTGAGTAAGTCAGGACTCACCTAAGTGTTTCGTTGAACTTAATGGTTGCTGCTGAATGGAAGACCACTGACACCTCCCTTGTGAGAAGCTCATAGTCGGCAGGCTGCAGACCTAGCCCAGGCTCTGTCAGGTCTCCGTCAATGGCGACCAGCTTTTCCAGTGCTTCAGCATGCTCACGATGCACATGCTCAAAGCACTAAAGAAATAATAAAGTGCTGCCTCAGTAAATATTTATACAAGCGATGTGCTAAACACTGAAGTCTCTCAGGCGAAATAAAGGTCGCACTCCACATGTTTTGTCTAGGGGTGTGCGAATATTGAAATTTCCTAACAGAATCAAAAACGAATATGAAAGAAAAATGCTTTTGAATATCAGACGATATATCTGTTCAGTGTGAAAACAAATTTCAGAAAAGATAAATAGGCAAACATCCTTAATTCTTTTCAAAATAGTGCAAAGCCTTTGCTACTGAAATAGAAAAAACTAGACTGACTTAGCACCATACAGAAAAACATGTTTCCAGAAATGTATATTGCTTGATTAGATGGCATAAGAATGCGCAGCCTGTAATGTGGTCATGCAAAATTAGTAACAAAATACTGCAACTAAATATAAGAGCACAAGTAGTAAAGCCTCATTAGACAGTTTTAGTTTCACGTACGTAGAGGGTTCACGTATGCAAACGTGAGAAGTCTACGTAGCCTGCACGCAGGTCGCTTGAAACCCTTATAGTTACACGTACGCGAAACACGCCGCGCGTTACGCCTAGCGCCATCTACTAAGAAACACAGACACTGGTTGTAGCCAAAATCATCCAAGACAAGTCATTAAGCGAAGCCATTTATAGCGAGACCGTTGCTATGACGACGACCAACGCTACTTCGTCAGGCTTAGCAGCTGAAAAATCACCCTTCTGTCTGAAAAACAAAAGCTATTTGTCGCTTGAAACCTTATGCGAGGGTAAGAATGGGCAAATCGAAGGCGAATACAGCAGTTTAGAACACCATATCGCCTCGAGGGATTAGCGACGAAGCTGTTATCGCCGTGAAGCGGCGGGCAGGGTGCCGCCATGTTTGTCAACGCTACGTACGCAAGCAACGCAAAGACCGCAACGTAAAAATCCGAATCTCACGTACGTACGTGAGACTCGCTCATAACCTTTGCGTTCTGCGCATGCGCACTGGTCACCCGTAAGAGCTCTACGTACGTGAAACTAAAACTCTCTATTAATGGGGACTTTGAAGGACTGGAACGAATGCTTGGATTATCTGGACTAAGTTATTAAATGCCCCCCCCCCCCCCCCCCCCTCCCCAACTCCCAGAAAAAGAAAAACTGCTGAAAATTCGAAACTGCGGGAAAGTTTTGTGTGGAGGCTCCATGACGAGCATGCAGTGCAATGCACATTGCCATTGGAATGGGGAAGCTAGTTCTAAAAAGAAAAAAAAAAAGACCAGCGATGCGACACTTGGCGTCTGAAAGTGGCACTCAGATGGGTTTGGATGGCTGGCTAATGCAAGGCTGATAGCTGCCTTCAACGTAGGCTGGTGGTGAAACTCAGAAACAAATTATGCTGCCAGGGAATTTTTTGGTCTAGGGACAGGAGCCTTCCTACTGTTGCCACACCTGCCGTTAACGCGCACATCAGAGGTATGCGGCTTGCAGTGTGCCACGCAATAGGTGGATTTTTATAGGAACGCTTACAGTTACAGGTGACACCTGACCAAAACGAGATGACTGAGCTCACACTAGAAGAGTTGTGAAGGCAACAAGATGAGTGCCATGGGTGTGAGAGTTATGTAACACGTTATGAAAGAATAAAAAAATGGTTGATTTGCGTAGTTCGGTCCAATGCGAATTAGGCGCACTAGCAGTTCGGTTTTCACTTCGGTTCCGGTGTTCAGATCCAGCATTCATAGGAGGAGTTATTCAGATAGCGATTATGGGTTAATGCCCATATATATAGAATTCGTCATTCTCTACTTTACATTCATAGATCCCTGGGAGTCCTCATACAACTGCCCTGTGATGGCAGGTGCTGCCATCGGTGAGGCTTGTGTTCCCGAGCAACCTCTCATGATCAATCATTAATTTAACTGCCACCTGTCACAGAACCCCCCCCCCCAACACACACACACCTGGGTATGTTGCCCACAACCCAGTAGGCAGGTGAGCAGCTTACCACAAAGCTGGCACCAGACAAACAAACAAACAGGCAGAGACAGACATAGAGAGACAATCAGACAAACACACAAAGGCTACATGTGGGGAATGCCCAATAAAAGTGCTAATGCACTAAAAACCACGAGTGTTCGTGCTGCGATTTTTCAAAGTGGGTGGTCAGCCATCTTGTTCTGATTACATTTGTAGAAGAGCCAATTTGTCGAATTTCACATGGCATCCAAGCCTAACAGTGTCCATTTAAGGTCAGTCCACACGATAGACGACGGAGAAGAAAGCGAAGCGACGCCTTTGTATAATGGCTTGCCAATACTTTAAACCCGATGTTCGGATAATCTGCACAGATATTGTGCTTTCACCAGAGTCAGATTTATGAAATCCAGTGCACTGTTCGATCACTGCCAAATATTCAAGAATACCTAAGTCGAATATGAACCAAATAACAAACACATTTGGTCTGTATTCAAAACTGCAACTATTCACATGCCCCGAGTTCTCTCATTTAGCAGTCAACAACAGATGCTACACAGCTAGCACATATGCGTGGCCACATTGCAAATGCTTCACGAGCCTTTTGTATAAGGAGCTCGACGGCGTCCCTCAGAACTCAAGCATATTCTTGCTGAAAAGCAGTATGGCGTGCGATGAAAGTAATGCAGTGATGCTGGCAGCCAATTTGCGCAAGTATGACCCCTTTGCCCAGCTTAATCAGTACCGAAAAACTCTCTCCCTGCAGAAGTAACAAAATTGCTCAGCAGTAAAGATCCAGACCAACACAAAAAGCCTTTAAAGGTATGATCTTAGCAGCTATAACTTCACTGTAAAATTTTTCTTCATCGTGAATGAACTACACAAAATATGAAATGCCCAAGGCATAGGTTCCTGCTGTCAGCCCCCACGTGCTTCGCAAAGCATGCTCACTGGCCGTTGTCAAGGCATGCCCAAGTTGGCATGGCCGCAGACATTATCAGCAAAAGCAAACAGTCGGAATCTACTACCACTTGAAGGTTATCGCACACTTGATCCTGAGTGGCAAATGAGACACAGCAGTGAAACGATCTTTTCATCCTGGCTGGTTTCTCCCGATGCTCGATAAATCTTCATAACTTCTCAATATCTTCAACACATAAAATATTCCCTGGTTTGTCACTCATAACATTTTTTTAAGTTGACAGTTTAGAAAGGAGTTTCTTGTACTTGTGAGACAGCTAGCACTTGCTGTGTGTTACTTCTTCCTGTGTGTTTGCATTCACATTTTGTATAACATAAATAACGTGTGCACAAAGGCATATCCACATAGATAACACAACTTCGAAATTTCGTACAAGTATACTCTTTTCACAGGAACTCAACAGCATGCTTTAACAGCAAAGCATAACTATAAGCCTTTCAGACAACAAAAGGTCAAACCTTAGCAGTGAGTAAAAATGGCTATACCTCAGCTTTGAGCAGTGAAGACAGTCGTTCCTTTGACTTGCATCCTTTCCTTGGTCGTATCAACAAAAAGATCTGCTTGATGCCTGGGCAAGAACGCAGCAGCTTCTCAAGGAGGATCTGGAAATGAAAAGGCACGAAGCTCAAGCTCATACTGTACCCAAATCTCCACAGGTGTGAACAGAGGGGTGGCGCTACCATGAACTTTTGCCTCCCCTATAAACATGTAGAAAATACCTGTACATGCATACGAGCAAAAGAGCCATAATGTGTCAAGAACAGCCATTTTACAGAGTGAAGAAAGCTATTCAATAATTTTGTGATGCCTTTCTATGCCCAAATTCATCACTTTGCTTCGCAATAATTAAAGAAGCTACGCTAAGCAAATGTGTTGGATCACATTTGCTTAGCATAGCTTCTTTATCAACCTGTATCGATAATGCCATAATAATATGAATAACTCATACTGTAGTTAAGTGCAATATTCTTAAAAACTGATAAGCGAGCACACAGCACCTTAAGACTGAGCGACTAGTAATTTTGCTTTTGCTGCATTCAGAAAGTATGTGGCTGGTTTATGGGGTTTAATGTCCCGAAGCGACTCAGGCTACGAGGGACGCCGTAGTGGAGGGCTCTGGTAATTTCGACCACCTTGATTTCTTTAAAGTGCACTGACATCACACAGTACATGGGCCTCTAGTATTTTGCCTCCATCGAAATGTGACCGCAGCAGCTCGGATTGAACTCTCATCTATCGGGTCAGCAGCCGAGCACCATAACCACTGAGCCACCGCGGCGGCTCTCAGAAAGCATGTAAATTACTGGATGAATGGATCAAACATAGTTTAATTAGTACAGAAAAACAACAACAACGGCCAGCTCCCGAAATCTGGACGCATAAATTTTCATATCTCTACTATTCTTGAAAGCACAGCGTGTCCAAAAAGAAAAATGTACGAGATAGAACCAAGGCAGCCTAAGACACACCAAAACTAAGTACAGCACAAAAAAGCTTCAAACGTCAGATTCAGACCCATGCATTAAAAGAACAGTTGCCTAATATCTCATTCTGCTGAAGTACAAGCAGACACCTATTACTGGAAATCTGTAAGCCCACCATCTTTGGTTTGAAATTTCAACAAGTGCTAGAGGTAAACTAAATGGCTTGTCATCCAAGTGACGTCTGAGTAAGTCATCAGGGCTACAACAACAATATAATATACAGCAGATAATGTACAACAAATGACAAGAGCTTTCTTTTAGTATGGCTATAGCCACACCACAGGCTCAATTCCCAAGTAATGCAGAATGTTGCCTCAACATTGCCTGTAGGTAACAACTACCATGAAAAACAATATTGAGTAACAAAATGTGATGCTGCTGCAACACTGTCTAATGTACATTAGCATGATGCTTCACAATTACACCACAGTAACATTTATGGGCATATATAGCACCAAACATCTCACCAAAATTTCTGAGTCCATGTTTAGACAACATGTGTAAACAGAAACTTGTAACACAATACCGGCAAGGCTAATAATGCACAGGTAATGTAGTTCATTGAATCCTGCCGCTTCTCGTGCCCAGTGAATGCAATGTAACTGGAAGATACTAAAGCAACATATAAATAGAGCTCGGAATGGCTCCTTCTTGAGAATTAACGTGCATTTTTACTGAATGCATTTGCATAATGAAGATGATAGCAAGGACTAATATTTCTTTTTTAATAAAAGCATTAACAACAAAGTCGTGCTCACTCGTATTCCTAACTTTTGCCATTACAAGTTCAAAAATGCACAAAACTTAGCTCAACTGAAGACTGTTACTGGTTCTAAAACAAAGGCCTCAAGTGGGGGATATATAAGCTCGCTGAAAGTCACTCTCGTGTATGAGTGTGCAACACGACGGCATTTTCTGGTTCACAATGTTTCTGTGGCGCAGTGTTTTATACACGGATTGATTGTTTGGAGATGCTTGCTGTATTAATTACGTGCATTAATGCACTGTCAAAAAATGGGCACCTTGCGATCCATTGCTTTGGAAGTTTTTATGTGCTTCACCTTAGCAGAATATGCAGAGGATCATTATTTTTTTCACGTAGGATGTGCGTGTGTTTTGTCCAACTGTGACACAAATGAAGTGGCAATGTTATTTTGTGCACTTGTCAATTTGTCAGAATAATCATATCAACGTTACCCAAATGTTACCCAACGTTACCCAAAACATTAGTGCGTAATGTTACCTGGCGACCAAGAAAGGCGATATCAGCAAAATTTACACACTGTTATGCAATGGCATTTGAATCTACCCGATTCAGGCAACGCTTTGACAACATTTTGCATTACTTGGGTTAGTCTAAACCTTGATCTGACTGGTGTTGTGTTGGGTTTTATGCAACACATAGGCAGCTAAGGCCATCATGCGCCAAGCTCAATGTATAGAATTGGTTTTCTGTAAAATGTTTAGGAATATTAAAAATCGTCGATGGTGTAGATGGCCTAAAAAAATTGTACTGCCTAGTAATAACAGAGAAGAAGAAATATGGCAATGGCTAATGGTAAAAACCCCACAAAAGGTCAGGTAGCCTCAGCGGCTATCCTTGGCTGGGCAAAGATCCCGAGGCTCCCAACCAATCAAATAAAAAGCCTCAGCCTCCTTCTCAGGAATGAGAAAGTGGCTGAGGTGTATCATGCAATAAAGCGAACCAGTGGTTCAAAATTTAGTTTTTCAAGTACCCCTGCTTCTTTTAAAAAGCTAAAAATGGAAGGTATGTTAACAATGGCATTATCATCTAAGAGCAGAGATGGATGAAAAGGAATGCATTCATTATAAAATTGAACAAGGTACTATTTTTGCTTCTTAGTTTTTCCAGTTTCAACATGAAAATAAAATGTGGTTAACCATAAGATCATCTCTGCATTTGCAAACAGGTTTGTCTTGATTTGTTAGCAGAAAGTTGTGCGCAAGGTGCGTGTGGTCTATCCGGAGACGTATAAAATCACTTCCTTAAAACGTTCCTGCTGCACACGATTTAAATTCACCCAAAACCGGCTTTACCAAGTGTAGTTTATTACTTACTTCGCAATTCCGTGCCGACTGCCATTTTTCTCTTAATTTACGCTGTACTAAGTTTATGCAATCCTTAAAAGGTATATTTACTTTTTTTATTTCTTTTCCATGAGCTTTAGCAGTGAGGACATCTGCTCTCTTGTTGCCTTTTATTCCGACATGACTGGGAACCCAGAAGAAGTTTATGTTTAGTCCTCGATCTGTGGCTGTTACTATCTTGTGTATGATGCCACCAAGAATCGGAGTCACTGCATTTCTAGAGTGCAGAGCTGTGAGTGTATCGAGGGAGTCTGTGTAAATAATACTGTTGGTGAGGTTCTCATTTTCTATCTTTTCTACGGCCACACAGACTGCGTAACATTCAGCAGTGAACCCGATCTGACTGCTAGGTGCCAATTACATGCATTCAAAGAAACAAAGGGCAGCTCAGTTGGTACTCAATAAATCAAATGTTCACATTTTTCAGAGACGTCAGTTTTTTTCCCTTTTCTTTTCAGAATACAGAGAGGAAGCAATAAAGTCTCACAAAGCACAATTTAAAATTCTGACCATGTAATAATAAATAACCAATGTCGAAGGCAGCTTTCGATTAAGAAAACACTAACGGGAAAAAGCAAGACACTACTTGCATTTGTTACTAATTGTTTGTCAGTAGTTTGTCAAACAAATATGACAAGAATGAAATGAAAGCAATCTGCAAGCAAAATAGAGGTCAGAAAAAAGGCCAGACGGACTTTTGCGTTAGTAGTTACAACAAAGGGTAGTAACCAAGCTTGAAAACTCTTCCTTCACGCCCTGAACGAACTTCAAATTGGCATTTTCAGAGTGGGTCATAAGTTGTAAGAAGCATGACAGCTGAGCACTGCTACAGAACTCTTCGTAGTTTTAAAAATGACCGCAGCTGACAGCTGTGCCATTATAAGACGCGACATGAAAGCAAAATGAAACATTGGTCGGGCATACATCTATTGCAGGATGCCGGATGGCTCTTACAATACCTGTTCCAGCCACCTGTGCCTTAACACGAAGCTATATAAAAATACAATGCAAACCTACTTCATAAAGTTTAAAAGCCCTAGACAGGTGATACCAGAATAGCTCCTGCTGTGAAATGGATACATTCCCCACAGTCTGGCATTAATTAGCCAAACAGTGTCTCAAACAAAAACAAAAAAAACTAAGCATGCGCTTGGGAAAGCTCCAACTTCACATTATCCAGAGCGTGTCCTATATACAGTAAAGAAAACTTAAAACAGCTGCTGTTGCTGCTAGGAAACATTAAACCAAGCAACTTCAATTCTTTATTTCAAACAAAATCCTTCAATACATTTCTGGGGAAAATAGCTCCTAGAAGCTCTACCTTTGAAATTTAGTACTCATTTTAACTGGTTGCTACTGAGAGGAGCTTCATATGCCATCCTCAAGGCAACTGTGTTGTGCCATATACAGTTGAAACCCTTATTTAAAACTCAAATATCTCACTATTGTCTATATAAAACATGAAATATCTTCAAGGAAATCCGACATAAAAATATATCAGTGCTGTACACCTATATATCTATGCACATTCACCAGAATATTTTACATATTAAACAACTCTTGGTATTTATGTCACACAGAGAAGCTCGCGTGAAAGAACTGCCTCAGATGCATGACCTTGAGAAGGTCTTTCCCTCAATCTAGCCACTTCATGGCAAAGTGCCCACATGGTGTAAGGTCCACTTCATAAACATGCCAAAAGCAATCATGAGGGACAGTCTATGCGGTTATGCATGCTTGTTAAAACATCCAAGGAGTTTTGGGCTGTAATCAGCTCACTAGTTTTTGCCCAATTATAGCATGCTTTTCCAAGGTGCTGCCATTCACCTATGCAGAAGTTAAAAATGACTCCTGACATGAGTTCACTTAAACGTCGCCCCCCTCCATACACAGTTCCTTCAAATTCATCCCTCCACCTCAGTGATTATGCCTACCAAGGATGAATAAATGAAGTGCCAAGAAATTACTTCCAGTTGCAGCGTGCAAACACTTTCACTTTCCATTCTGCATTCTTTCTGAATGTCATCCACACTAGCAGAACAAATAGGCAGAAGTGGAGGCACAGCATCAGTGCTGACATCACTCAAGATTAATCTAAAACTGTTGCAGAATAAAGGGTACATGGGACAATCCTTTCGCTCTACACCTTACAGAAAAGCCAGGCATTATCAACACAGATTCTTGGCAGAGTGACCATATCAACAATGCTGGAGGTTCTCTCTCTAGCCTTGAAGTTTACTGATTAAAATGTAACATGAATGGTGGTAGCATGCTTTTTCTTGCAGATAAATCCACTCCAAGTTTTCTGTGAGAGCTGAAATGACAGGAGTGAGGAAATGTGTATTACGGAATTCTTGTCCCAAAATGGTGAGCACACTGCGATAACTCAAGAGATATCACCGCCATGAACTTTTGCACACTCACTTTAATTGCCCACATTAGGTAAACAAGCATCTTTCTGACATCCATTCACTGTCAAGTGAACTTATTGCTTCCCAGCATTGGAATATGTAAAAATAAGTGTGCACCAATGGAAAAATTTGTAAGAATGTCTTGCTTCCCCATTTTCTGACTAAACTCAGGTGGGATCAGAGAATGTGGACATGAAAAGCTTTTTACTGTGTCAAGGGAATCATAGTCCTCAAAAACTGCAGTAATCGATTGTTCATTGTCCAAGACAGGGCACGGGCTGAGACACTTATTTTTGCTCTTTTTTTATTAGTCCCACCATAATATTAGTCCAAGACAGCACCCGATGTGACTGAATCAATAGAAATTGCACATCTGCTTTGCCATTTTGTAATACTGACTCACCTCATATAAAACATCAACACTACTTTCACCATGAGCAGTAGTTAGGAGTTTTCCATCAAGTGCAATAAATAAATCAGACCACAACACTTGCAGCAGCATTAACTGTTACCATAGCTCACATGTATGCTGCAACGATGCTTTGATACCAAGCAGATCTAATCACCGCATTGGAAGCTGTGCAGAATCGTGCTGCCCGATTCATTCATTCCTCATACTCATATGACGTCAGTGTCTCATCCTTGAAAGCTACATCCGGACTGCCACCCCTCTCTTTTCGTCGTCGCATTGCTAGCCTCACCCTTTATCACAAATTCTTTTATTGTTCTCTCAATCAAGCACCGTATATCGCCGCCGCATCACGCATATCTCACCGCACCAGTCATCCCCTTCAAGTTGCCCGCCCACTATCACGCACTACTACGTTTTCAGCTTCGTTATTTCTTCGAGCAGCCACGGACTGGAACGGCCTACCCCATGACATCGACGCCATCGCTTCAACATCTGCTTTTCAAGAAAGCGTAACAGATCACCTTCAATGTTAAATTACCATCGCTGTTTGTTTTCCTCACTACAAATGTAATCCCACCCCTTATGTAACACCCCCTGAAATGGGGGCCTTTAAGGAATAAAACTGAACTGAAACTGAGATGAAGCGCATACCTTGAACAATTATAGTTCACGGAACTAACTCAAGACAGGAAGCAAAATTATAGAGAAAAACTGGTAGCAAAAAATGTGCAGCTGCCAGACTTGTACTATGTATGCTTGTATATACTTTTCCGACACAAAGACAAGCTGACCCACGAAGTCATAGAGGCTTTTACATTCAGAATAAGAGTTTTAACATGCATTAGCCATCCCTCTGTGATTTTGTCTAACAAAGAAGTGAGCTGCCTTGCCTCCCACTTGTCATATATAGCTACAATTGTTCCGGCTGCATTTTGAAATGCTTGCTTGGTTACTGTTTCCCACTGTATATATAAGTGTACCGTTTCCTCAATAAATTCAGTTGATAGTCAGTGCTTGCCTGTTTCCATCTAAGTCCCATCCTTGCACTGTTGACGCATAATGAATAAGCAGAACTAAAGTTTTATACTAGCAGCAGGCTTCAGACATGTCCTCTGAAAAAGCGCTTTGCTGTGAAAACATCATCGCATACATTAATTACCATTCTGTTGTGTCAACATATGCAACCTAAGAACTATGGGTAAGAAAGCAAAGTTGCAGGTGCACTGTTTAGCAGTAAAGGAAAAGAAGGGATCCAAATTCAAATGCATACCTTACCAAGGAAGCCTGTCACACCCGTGATGAGCACACTCTTGCCCCTGTAGAACTCTTGGACGGCCAATTCGTCCGCATCATTCACGGCTGGTGCTTCTACCGGAGGCAGAGAGAGTTTCACCACATTAGAAACGAAAGTGCGAGAAACTGCCCACAACGCACGATGCAGGAATAACAGAAACCGCTAAAATTTCTCCGGATTAAATATGTATCGCAGATTGAATAGTATGCTGCGTTAGGCACGAATGAAATCATCAGAAACGTGGACGTTTCCAGCATTAACTTTCAGCATCCAATTACACCCGAGGCCGTCGCGTAGTCCTCACTGTGCAAAGCTATATGCATACAGCATGTAGGCAAGTGGACGTCTCATATTTCTTGTGGGGCCAGGTAGGTCGCGTATTTGTTTACGCAGGACCACTCGACAGAACTCTTGGCAGCTACTGCCGATACATTTATCGGCGACAAGTGTCTAGTGCTTATGAAGGCATTTACGCGTCGAGCATATCGCAATACAAGGACACCAAATCCAGGCCAGAGAAGTATTGGCAGCGCGTTGAAACTGGTGTGCATAACAAATATGCCGGCACGTAAACGTACGATGTGATCCGGCACTGAAACACTGAAAAGGCATACCAGCTCGTCGAACACTGAAATATTGACGGCCGGTATTATCTTCACCCTCTACAGTACTACAGCAGAGTAAAAACTGCATCTAGATGGCGGCAGCCAGAGCAGAGCACAAGCGAAGCGCAACATGTAGCACAGAGGCAACGTTCTCAAGACAGCAGACCGGGAACGCCCAGCACAAATGCACTCTTGCGCAATGACACATCCTCAGCTCTGATGAGCGCGGCGTTTGGGGGATCCAAGGAGCGGAATAACTCGAGATCGCGATCGTATAGCCTTGGGAAAGCATACTTCACTGGTGACTGCTACGCCGGAGATGAGCGGCAAGATAAGCAGAGGAACGGCCGCCCTACCTGCTTGCCCGGTTGACATGGTAGCTGCAGTCGTCGACCGTTTAATCGCTCGCACCGGTGGGGTCCTGTTACAGGTCGCTGCTCGTACTACTCTACAACGCTTTTGCAGGGGTAATGGGTGGTACCGGGGGTGACAAAAAATAACAAAAATGAAACCTGCAACAACTACCGGCACACATCGGTAAGCTACCGGACATCCATGGTCGAGAGGGGCTCTACGGGTACCACACCACCACCGCCGCCTCCGAGCTGGCCGAGCCACCGCTTGGCGACTCGCGCCGCGCACTCCTCCTCTCTCAATGACTCTCCTCCCACTTGTCCGAGTCTCCCTGCCTCCTCGCGAGACACCTTGGGCGCCCGCCGCTCCCCAACGCCCTCCAGCGCGGTCCAATCCCAAGGCCGCCTTCTCGCGTGACTGGTTTTAACCAATGGCGACCTCCGAAAGAACGGGATCACTAAGCAACAAGTAATTGCATAGAGTGATGGAGTGATGAAGAAATCGCTTTGCAACAAGACAAAAAAAAATTGTACTGGATAAATGAGCATTAACACATGCCTTGTTGTTTTACAATGGCTAGCGCCCTTAACGTCGTAATTGCATACTAAAACAAAAATACTCTAACAAATGAACGCACAATGTAAAATAGTTAAAAAATAAAATAAATTGTTTTTATAATTTTTTTCCGCAACTATTTTACAAAAGTTGTGTTGTAAATTAAGACTACTACAATAATTGCAGCTTTTATTTAAAAAATAATAAAATAACATCGCATTTAATTTATTTTCGTTAATAAAAATTTTGTTGATTGTTATTGTGTAAAAAAAATAACGACAGGGACTGCATGACACCGGCGCAAGTCGAGCAGCATCGGGCAACTCTGCGCCATTGTTGATTTTTGTTACATTTCCTAGCCGAGCTGCGCGATGGTTCTGGACTCCTCACCTGCGTAAATCGACTCGCTCTGTGCAGCGCTTGGTGACTGGCCGTGCGATGCTGTGAATCCGTCCGGGGTGCCCCGCGCCAGAGACTCGGTGCCGGCGGAACATGCCCCTGCGGCGTGCCCCCCGCGCGTGCGGTGCGCCTAACGGAGGAGGCAGCAGCGCGAGTTCCAACATCGCTGCAGGCGCCGGTCGCCGTAGTAGCATCATCAGCAGGAGAAGCCTCCTTCGCGGTCACACCTCTTGCGCGACGCCCGCCTGAAACCGCGCATCTGGACGCGTTCAGACAAGCTCTCCTTTTTTTAATTCTGTTCCCCTTCCTACTCTGCCGCAGCGATGGCCTGTGTCGCCGTCAGCGGACCCCACGTCGCGAGCTCAAAGTATCAGGCGCGCTCCCTGAAGCGCTCTCTCTCCTGTTCGTTTGACACGAGTGAAGATGCGCTGCAGAGGGAGTTCCATGAGATGTTTCGGCTTCCTTTGGAGAGGTAAGCGACGGGTTTGTGGACCGCTGAGCGGGCAGGCTTGCCTCGCCCTCGTACCTGTTGCGTGATCGCTATCCGGATGTTATGCTGCGATATGCGTAGTCTAGGTAAATAGCTGCGACGAGCTGTCAGATGTCTGACGCTCGTTGGTTGCTGTGCGTGTGATCCGGTGAGCATTGACGCTATCTTTGTTCGGCGCAGGCGGAAGCATGACAAGAAGTTGAAGAAGAAGACTCCAAAGGAAAGAAAAAAGCTAAAGGTGGGTGATCTCATCAGGGTAAATTTAAATTTATTAAGTATCAATAAGTAATTGAAGAAATGCTGTTTAGGAGGGCTGGTTTCCAAACAAAGCATCCTTGGCTTGCCGGTGGACTGAGGTCACGCAAGCGGTAAACAGCTTTTAACTGAAACAGTATGAATGTATGTTCACAGTGCTTTTGGTTAGCTGCTAGGTTGATTTTTAATGTATGTGGCAATGAGATTCACCTTGTTGTCCAAGTGTACTTATGTGCTGCTTAAACTGGGGCAGACTTTACAAATTTTCGTTGATCTCCATTGACTGATGCAGTGACAGATGACAAAATTTTCAAAGTTCCTTTTGTCCAAGAGCTTCCTGTATGTTCCATGGTTCTCTTTCTCTTTAGCACGTTGTGCTTTCTTTTTGAAACGCTCAAACATTCAGTTCTTTCGACTGGACATGGAGTTGAACTGCAGTGTTCTTTTTGTACTGAAAAACTGGTATCTCAGAAAGCTGAACTTAATTGCATGCGCAACTCTTTTTGTGCTGAGCTGCGATTGCACATACTAGTTAAGAAGCGAGGAAGTAATAGTTGCTCTATTGCTAATGAACAAATATTAGGGACCCTAGTCATGTGCAGATTTTTAGCCTATTGATGTTGTATTCATCAGAGCCCCACGGCATTGCATCTCTTGGAGCCCTTGAAGAGACAAATCAGCTTGTGGAATGGTTGCCATAGGTTTAAGAATTCCCCTTTCTTCTGTTCCTCTTCAAGTATTGAGAAACTGAATAGCTAACAAACCTGTGTAATATATATCGATATATTGATAATCGTTTTTTCTAAACAGCAAAGAAACAATTGTGTACGCAGCTGTTGTGAACAATTCTTTTTGAAAAATATTTCTTTTTTCTATATTATTTTTCACGATAGGTACGTGCATTCATTTCTTGAGCGAGCCAGTTGTATTGATGCGAGTGGGTGTTTAACAGGGCCACTGATGACATATTGTCTGATAGCGTTAACATAAAATGTATCCTGCCTCTGATATTCTGCTATTAATAGTGCACCACTTTTCTCATGCTGGAATGTGGATGCAGTCTGCAGCAGTTTGTTCGAGGGCCCTTTTCCCAAGAATTCATCCTAGAAGAGCCGAGCACCAGGGGGTTTGACTCCTCTCACGTCTATAAATTCACTTTTTTTCACCTCCTCAATGTTGCTCTAATGTGACATCGTGCAGTAGTTGCAGGGGATGCCTTGACATGCGGATGTTTCCATGGGCTGCTTTGAGTTATTGCTCAAAGGGTTGTATCAAAAAGTGTGGGATACTGTGCAATTCACTATAAAATTCCACGATGCCTAGTGCTGATTGGTGCCTCAATTAAAGCTTGGTGCATGATTTGCCATGATTTGGCATATGCTTACGTACTCTTTGTTATATTGAGTGTGACACTACCACTTTTTTCTGGGCTTGAAATTGCATGCTGTCACCGAATAAGCATTCAGGCTTTTTCCCTCCCACAATGCAAAGAAGTGATGACAAAAACTGTATGAACTCCCCTTCTTAGTCTGTGCATTTAAAATTCATTTTCAATTCAGCATGGTTTATTTTGCCATCATCGTATAATTTGCGGCAGCATAAGCGGAACTCTTAATCTCACATAGATCACATGATTATGGTTGGTACATTCTTGATAACACCCACTTACTCAATTGGAACATTTCTAAAGTTGTGGCTGAGAAGAGAGCATGGTAGTTCTCAATTGCAATTTTGTGTGGCGGCACCATTTACCCTGATAAAGGTTTTTCCTACTGGTTTCACAACCTGGACAACTTTATGTTACCCTTTGTAAATAGTGTATATATGACCACTTCCTGTGTCGTTTCGTGCTGTCCCCTCACCTCTTTCATTTCACTTCTTCATACTGCCTGCTATCCTTTATTTCCGCTGCCCCAGCTCAGGTGCCGCCGCCACAGTGATGGCAGATGCCGGAGTTAGCAAAAATCTTTTAGCTTCCATTTTTATTATTATTTTTTAATAAACACTTACTACTACTACTACTACTACTACCGGTTTAAGTTAAAAAATCTAATGCCTCAATACGCACTTGCAGAGCAAGGGTGCAGACATCCAGCCATGGAGGAGTCCATTCTTGGAGATCCGGGGAAACCCATCTCCCTTCACCGTTTTCACCAATGTCCGGCAGTGCATACTGGTGAAACACCTGCGCGACTCAGCCCAGCACTTCTACCGGATCACTGCTCCACAGTCAACAGTGCTGCTTCACTTGCTCGACTCCGATTCCGAGAACGAAGGGGATGGTGCCTCGGACAACAAGGACGCTGTGCAGACTGTGCCACGTATTGTGGGTGTCGGTCTGTGCAGTGTCTTTGAGCTGATTCGGGAGAGCCGCTCTGCCCAGCCAGCATTCTGTCTTTCGGTTCTCCGAGCACTTCTTGACATCCTGCAAGGCCAGCAGCCTGAAGGGTTTCGTTCAGAGCCCCCTGAAGTGATAGGTGAGCTGCTGAGTGACAGTGATGAACCAGCATGCGTGATCAGAGGCACTTCGAAGTGATATTTAATGAGCATATGTGTTGTCAAGAGTTCATTTAAAAGACGGTATTTAATTTATTTGCATCCAGGGTGTTTTCATTTTGGCAGAAAATTCAGCGCGGAGGGACGAAAGACACTGAAAGGGGGACAAAACAATCGCTGTCTCGCAACTAAATTTTTTTGTGAAGGAACGCAATATACACACACGATAAACGGCGTAGGTGCAAAAGGCACACAGTGCATAGATAGCATAGAGGACACTATCAACTCCAACATGCAATAAAAAACAAACCGAAGTACAATTGCACCACAGATCAACAAGTGACGCAACATGAGGCGCCTAAAAGTCCTATCTCTTTTTCATACAACTTGACGGAAGGAGTGGTAATACAGACATCTTTTTTCTTCCCAATAAAATATGCCCCCATAATTTCTCGAGTGCACTGATCACGATGCTGGTACAAAACAGTGGTATCTTTGAAATAAGCTTTGCACGTTTTTTATTCTTCATAATGCACTCTGCACAGTGTTCAGCGATGCTTGAATGAACGGTGTATGAAGAAAGGTTATCATATTCCATGAGCCGAACATTCAAGCAGCGCCCCGTTTGGCCAACATACACTTTTTTGCATGAAAGCGGTACCTCATACACAGCGCCGCAAACACAATTAAAAAACGGAGAGCGGTGACGCACTGTGCACACGAACGGGCTGACGTTACGCTGCTGTTCTACTTTACTTTTTGACATGGTTTTTGACATGACAGGCGTTGCACTTTGAACGGTTCAATCCAGGGTGTATTGGCTGAAATTTAAAGATGCACTGTGCAGTTCATATACACAAAATTAGGCTATGTGCAAAGACAGTGAAGAACTTCTTTTTCTTTAATGCTGCATTTCATATACTTTTAATTGTGGGTGTACGTTTAATAGAATGTGTAAATGTTATTGTTCAGTGAGAATGTTTGCAGCGTACATGACTTACAAGACGCTGAAATATTTTACACGCCCGTATGTGCCATCGCATCCTAGAGGTGAATGGGTCTAGGAGACAAGTAAAAATGCAACAAAAGCAGCAAAACTATGTAGCAAGGTGCTTGTGTGTGTGTCCCTTGCTTTGCCTTCTTCTTTTTTCCACACTGCTGAAGGTGCATAACCTTCATGAACTCAGTTTCCCATTCTGCCAAAGAGCATAATGGTTTCAGAAAAAAAAAAGCACTTAGTTTTTAACTTAGTTATTAAAAAATTAGTTTGCGGAAAAACTCTAGGCTCAGAAACTAAAGCAATTTTAACTGATTCAGTACCTTCCCAGAATGTCAGATGCACAGCCAAAATGCCAAAAATGACTTCTTTAAGTAGAAGCATGAGCTAAGTTCAGGGGTGAAGTTGCTAATCACGGCATTGACAATAAGCCAGTCACCTAGACAAGCTGGATTGGCGGAAGCTTGCGTGGCATGGAAACGATAAATAAAACAATGTGTATTATCAGGCTCAATTGCTTCTTGTTGGAAGCACCTTGCAAAGTAACGTGTGAAAGTGCGCAGAGTATCAGCATTTGGAAAAATAAGGTTTCTTAGAAAGCCACTACTGACAACAGGTGAAGTATGGGTTTTCTTTGAGTGCCATTGAAGGCGTAATTTAGGCAGTTTATGTTTTGTTTGGTCATTCATAAGCTGAAATAGGAAGTCCATTTGTTTATCATAGCTGGTGTTGAAATTGTAAGCAAAATGCAGTTTTTGAAAGGGATTCCTAAAGGACAGTAAGTATGGCAAGAACATTTTCCGTGTAAAATGTTTCTACAGCTAGCGGCATCAGATCCTGTTGCCCATAGGTTTCCATAGACTAATGGGTTACTATCCTGGGACGCTACTAGTGATTTTCTGTCTGAAAAGATGAACTTGTCGTCGAGAAAATCAGAAATTAAGTCACTGACCTCTTCTCCCATTTACACCTACATGCAATGCGAGGAATGATGTAGACACTCCTGCGCTGTCAATTAATCAGGGCTTGAGCAAAAATGAAACTTCTTAATCCTTTGGCCAGATACGCCCTATGTTACAATTCAGCCGTGTACTTTCTGGTTTTAACTGAAACACTGACAAACATACCGGTAAAAAAAAAAAATTACAGAATCACTTCAAACCGGAAAGCACCAATTTCTGGGCACAGCGAGGTTAGCCGACGACTGTTTTCGCTAACAAGCTTCCCTACTTCTGTCCGTTTCAAAGTGCAGAAATGCTGAGAAGGCTGTCATAACAGTGCCACCTTTATTTTAAGCTCACGTCGACGATAACATCGCCGCAATTGATTGTTTTGACCTTGAGAGTGCAGTGGGCATGGCTGAGCACATGAACGCGAAGCCAACTTTTTTTTTTTTTTGGTCTATGGCAAAGAAGTTCTGATTTGCTTGAGCACTGGATCACACTTCTCGCCAAGAGTGGCCAAGAACTGCAGCGTTAAGTTCACCATTTTCTGTCATTTATTAGGTCTTCAATGAAAGAGCTCCTCCGCAGTGTTCCCTCTCTTGGTTTTCATCAGGGTTTTGTCGATGTGAAGCATTGCTGCTCAATTCCTCCTTTTTTCAAGAGCACTTACAGCGTTGAGAAAGGAGCCAAAATTCAAAGCACTTGTCTAAGCTCTAGAATATTCGAAGTAACTTCTGAGAATGACCTTTCTGTAAAGACAGCTGCGTCATTACTCGAGGTTATGAAGACTTTTTTAAGTCGGTGAAGAACCTCGTATACAGTCGAGCCCGCTTATAACGAACAATAGCGGCGTTCGTTCGTTATATCCCAAAGTTTGTAGTAAGTGGACCACAGTTTTAAAGACAGTTGCTTGTCAAAACACAAAACTTTTTCTTTGCAAAAAAGTCCGTGATGGATGTCTGTTCTTGCAGCGCAGATCCAATGAGGGAGGTTTCCAGTTTATTTAAAACAGAAGCGTGCTATTGCCTGGGGCCCTTGGCATAGACAAGTTGTCTGAGGCGCTCTATGTAGCACATTGCTACAGGCTCGCTTATGGCTGCTAGTTCTGAAGTTTCATCCTTATCCGATTCCTCCACATCACTCTCATCCCGCACTTCAGAAACGATGCCCTCGTCCGTACACGGTTCTGCGGTGTCGGTGTCGTCATCGACAGAAATAAAATCATTACAACCAATGTCATGACCCCCCATGTCGGAGTTGACGACGCGCTGCCATAAATCGCCGCCGGGCTGGTTATCTTCCGAAGCATCAGGCTTGGCATCAGACACCGTGTTGACGAAACTGGCCTTGCGGAAGCAGTTCCGCACGCCAGCGGTCGTCACCTTCGCCCTGGCCGCTCTCATCACCTCTACTGCTGATTACAATGGCAAATGGGCACAGTGTTCCTGTCCGCCATCCCGAATTACAACCAGGGCCCGAGATTTGAACGAAGCCAACGAAATGCCTGCACCGCAACATGATAAAAAACAAGATTGACAAGAGCACGCGACGGGGTAGACATGCAACGTGCACAGGCAGCAATCAAAATAGGCTAAAGATACAGGCGCACAGTGCCAGCGTAGAGACCAATGAGGGGTGTCCGTGAGTGTCAGTGCAGCCACCTCTTGGCTGCTTCACGGAGCTTGGCGTCCGCGATCGCCACCGGCGGTGGCGGCGCGGTTGATCGCGGAGGCCATGCGCGGATTTGCGAGAGAGTGAGGAGAGGGGAGCGGAGTTGCGAGGAGGCGTGGGGGAAGACGCTTCGCTTCGGCGCGGAAAGGAGCTCGCTTCAGAGCGGTACGAAACGGGGCGGGCAGTTTGCCTGGGATGAGGCTCAAGGAAACATTCCGCTCGCCCGGCGCACAAAGGGGTTGGAGGCAGGTTACCTCGCATCGTGGTGCCAGGTTAACACCGTCTGTTCGCTGTAACCGATCACCAGGGCTTAATGACGTTCGTTATACGTGGGATTTTGTGCCATTGAAACAATGTATATTTTGACGGTCACGCAGGTCTCGTTCGTTATAAGCGAAAGTTCGTCTTAAGTGCGGCCTTTATATGTGGGCTCGACTGTACGTGATGAATCCTCTCCTTGGTGAGAAACTTGTCGCAATGCTAGAGAAGTAGAATCAAGCACAAGCTGAAGACCCCTTAAGCATTGACCTCCTTATGAGCATGGTAGACAGGGACCTAAGAATGGTGGTAGTTGCACCTCACAACATTTTACAACATTCAGTATACTCAGCAGAACACCCACTATGACTTACAGTTGACAGCTATCCCCCACATTGATGTCCAAATTGTGGACCCTTGTGAAAATAGACTGATTTTCTGCACAAAGAGCAAACCTACAGAGTCGACCAAGATGAATGCAGCGTATAGAAGCTTCAGCCGAAGCTGCAAACATGCTCTATATAAGGTTAGTAATGGTGTCGTCGCTCTGCTGTTCAGGGAACTACTTGCACGTGACAAGCCCATGTCGTCCAGAGCATCTTTTAAAGGACTATAGACACATAATTTTATTGCGTGCTTTCTTCTTTCAAATGATGCTTTAGACATTAGAATACATGGATCACCACGTGGTTTTCACCTACGAATGATAAAATACATGGATCACCATGTGGTGTTCACCTACGACCGATAAATAATATATAATTGAATTTCCTTTTTCATGTTGTTTCAGTATTGGTTTCATGAGCCGAACGTTGGCTATGACGTGTAGTTGATAATTAGGTCACGTGACACATGAAAAAAAACACCAATATAAATTCTGATACATAGTTTTAACTCACTACAACACTTAAACCAGCCTGCTTCAATCGCTAGAATTACAATAAATGACGTATTAGCAGTTACGCTGCCATTTTTTTTGGTGCATCATGTGACCTAAACACCAACTACACATCACAGCCATCGTTCTGTTGATGAAACCAAAATTGAAACAGCAGCAAGAAGAAATTCAATTATAAATTATTTAGCAGTCGTAGGCGAATACCACGGGGTGCTGTGCATACCAATGTCTAGCACGTTATTTGAAAGAAAAAAAACATACAAGAAAAAATTTGGTGTCTATAGTCCTTTAATATCTCAAGTACTGATGTTCAGCATGCATTTTCGAAGTTGGGGCTGTCAGCACAAGTATACTAATATATTTAAGTAAGCAATGTCAACAAGCCTACTGCTACGTAACAGTGAGTAAAAAAAATTGGTGCTCTTGGCTTCGATCATCGCATTTGTAAACTTTGGAAATCGTTTTCACTGATGACCACCTCTTTTAGCAGTTGTGTACAACTAGCCGAAAAACACTGCTTTTCCAAATTAAAAAAATGAACGGCGATAAACATCCTCCGAATTTTCTCAGAAATAAACACCAGAAAGTTCACGGCCTAGTTGATGTGTGTTTTAAAAAATGCAAAGGAAAAATGTGCGTCTGGGATATGATCTAAAGAGCCTGATTTTGAAAAGTGTAACTGGTGAATGAGGTACTGTTTCAAGCCAACATTTTCACTTCACAAAAATGTCGACTAGCATTTCTTGGTCCAAGGTCTGAGCCACCTATTTTCTTGTGGTTGTAGAATTCAGTCTGTGAATGCGTTGTCCTTAGCATGGAAGAAATTTAGCAAGACATCCGATCCACCGATGATAGTAGCAAAAGTAGTCAGGATCTTTACCGCATTGCTTTTAGATGTTTTAAGGCGTGCTCACACTAGCGGGAAGCTTCCCGCAGCGGCACAATGTCAACGTCGACGCTGCATCGCAGCTCCTCGGAATGACGCTCACACTGCGCGCGTTTTCTTGCTGCGGTTGTCTTGGAATGTAGAGAGAGGAGGCACTGAGGGAGGACCTGAACGAGCAGAAAGAGAAGGGGATAGTCACGTGACACCAGAGAAGACTGGAAAGCGCGCCCTTTTCTCGCATCGTCGTCTTGATCGTCTGCTAGCTCTCCTCCCGTCGCCCTTTTTGTCTCGAGGATGGCTGGTTCGAACGATGAGCTGTTGGCTACGGTAATCGTACTTATACTTGTTTGTCCGCTGCTTCTGCACCGTCGCTTCTGCACCGTCTCAAGTCGCATGTTCATGCTGGCAAAGCAGCTGCCGAGTGCCCGGCCGTCCGGACGGCCGGCCGGACGCGCGCAGCCTCCGCCGACGGGGTCACTGAACTGGGACCGACGTCACGGTTCACGGTCGGCGCCCATTGGCTGTTCTCGTCAGCGGCACGGGAAAAATAGGTACCGGACCCATCGCTCTGGGCGGCAGAAGGCTGTCTGCGGAAGAAAAACCGGCTTGTGCGGGAAGCGGCACGCGGAAAACGTCCTGCGTTGCGCGTTTTCCCGCTAATGTGAGAGCGCCTTTACCCCCTTTACTAACGCACTGCAGGGAAGCGACCGTGCTGGCTGACTAGCGACATCCTTGTTTTTCATGCTGCGTTCCCCAGACCCAGCCCGCTCATATGTAAGCGCACCGTTGTAGTTCACAGATGCTATGCCCTCTTACCTCTGAACACTGTGAAGAGGCAGCGGCGTTTCTCCTTTTCATGTTTTGTCCCCGCTGGAACAGCCCACTCATACGTTAGTGCAGTTACTTTTTGGATGCTTCTTCCCTTTGTACCTATGCACTGCAGGAAAGCTACAGCAGCAGTAGATTGCCACTGCAATCCAGCTCCTCATGTCGTGTGCACTGAACTTGGGTCCACTCTTATGTTTGTACATAAACGTTTGGTCATCAGACATATTATACGACGAGAATTTGTCAAAATTTTGAACATTGCAACCAGGAGATTGGGTTATCTGAGAGCGTATTAACCAGAAGAAAAATTGTGAAACTCTATGGGACATTTTTATTGCCTGCAATATTAAGCGTATGGGCCGGGAATGTATCAACGAGGTTTTACTGTATATCGTGGATGGCACGCACGTACGCTGTGCTACAATTCATACCTTTCATGCCTTCCCACCTAGCACTCTACTGCCTCTTATGACAAGGCAGCCATGTCATTTTTTACGAGCTTGAATGTTACGAGTTTGTGGTTGACTTGCACTTGCGAAGTTGCTGTGCATGATGTTTCACACAGGCCAAGCAGGTGGCATTCAAAGCGAGTGTGGCCACCGTTCACTGTGTTGCTTTCACTCTCTTCCTGCGATACTTTCCAGTCAAAATAGTGTAGCACAAGAAAGTGATGAACCACTTGTGGGCAGGGAAAAATGTGTATGACTGGGCGAAAGTTACCCGCTATTCGCCTGAGGTGTTGGTACATGCCTTTCGTTTCTTTCTAATTCTCTGGCTTATCAGAGCTCTGTTCCCAATTATAGTGACATGCTTACTGTCTTGGGACACTAATCTGTTAAGCTTGTTTGGGTTATTAGTACTTCTTTTTAGTGTTCCTTTAATCTAAGTGACTTAATCAAGAATTATTTAAAGCGATACTTGACTGCTTTTAGGTCCATCAGGCTGCAATTAGTCTTGCATGTAGCAGTTCTTTTATGACACAGTTTTATTCTGGCCAGTTCCGCGCATGCTCACAAATCTCTACATTTCGTACTACTTTGCTTTGGTCATGTTTGAAGGGTGTCGTTAGTTCTTATTTTAGTGCTAAATTTCAGCCTTTTGCTGTAATTTATTGCTAAATCTCAGTTTCTCTTGTTTTCAGACAAAATGTTTGATTTGTTACTGGACATTGCCACCAGCACACCTGTGCAGTACAGCCAGCCACATTCAAGCAGTAGTGAAGTGCTGTCACAGTTGACGTCGAACGCTTGTGCCTGTTTGCTCAGCCTTGTGGTGGCCACTGGAGACACGTCCAAGATGCTCTGCGCTGCCGCTGCGCTGCTCATGAGTCCACGAAGTCTCACAGCTGAGGAGATACCTGTGTGTATTGTTCTCACGTCTAGCCAAGAAAATATTCATCCTTTTTATTTGCTTGCATGTTGGCTTGTGCAAATGAAGTTTGAAGTGAGTCCGAAGACCTTTTATAACTGAAAGTATTGCGTGCATCGGTGTTAGAGAATGTTTTTCTAGCTCTTAATGCTTATTTCGTATGCCATAGTCAATGTGTGCAGTGCAAATATCTGGCCGTTTATGTTCCGCGGTAATGCGTTTTGCGACGCTGCGTCAAATGGAAATGCAACCCTGGGGTTTTTACGCCACAAGTCAGTGAGCGGGTTTACTTTAGTGCATACACACCTTTTAGCCTGTCAGAGACTATGCACGGCAAATGATGAGCACACGACACCAAGGTCTGACCATGTCAGATCTCTGCGCCAGCACAGGCTCAATGGTGCCCTGTCTTTTCCGCACCAGCCAAAGAGTTTCCCCTAAGAATGTGTGCTCCTGCAAGATGGCTTCCCTGCAGTTTGTGCAAAGATGCATGGAAGCCATCTTGTGGGGCGTAAGCGTTCTTATGTAGAAGCATTTTATATATTTTTAATGCGACAACGTTAAGGCTCGCGAATTCAGTGAAAACCCAGCGTCAGCCCGGCGGTGTTGTTTTGTCAAGTAACCCACGTCACATCACACGTGACGTCACGTGTGGATGTCTGGGATGGAAATGATTCAAAGAGGACTTGTAATGTGAATAAAATGTCAGCATATGTATCAAATGATTTAACTTTATAAAGTGATTGTTTTTACATAAAAGAAATTGTCAGTAAACTTTAGTCGAAATTCGAGCCCACTACACTTTGGTTGCCAGCCAGGCATGGTGCTGACTAGGCCACATAGGCACGTTGACTTGGCTGAGGCACAGGGGGGGTGATGTGTGTGGTGTTGGCTTAATTTGAAGCTTAGTAATGTGGCAATTAGTGGAGTGCTCTAGAGACGTGCTAATTAGTGAGATACCAATTAGAGGAACATTATGTGCCTAAACTGGAGTGTGGAAGAGTTCAAAGACAAGAATGTGGAAACTGTGTTGTAATAATTGTGATAAATGTGTGAATGTGAACAAAGAACAGGGACTATGTGAAGAGAACCTGCTGAAGGTAGCCATTAAGGCTGTTGCATCATACCCTGAAAGACGGAGTATAAGTGTCCCCTTAATTTTTTTCGTTCCTTGACAGTGCCACACGGATGGCCTGTGAGTGCTGTTGCATGTGGTTGTCATAGGTCGCGGTCGCCGTGAATGTTCATCTTAACCCAAGGACAGGCGAAACAGTTCATCTTAAGCAGATTTTTTTTTGCACTGTATCCTATGGGCAACCAACCAAAGAGTCTCATAATGTTGATCTTATCCGAGAATTCGTCTTAACCGAGTTTGTCTTATTTATTTATTTAATGATACTGCAAGCCAATATTTTGGCCCTGGCAGGAGGGGCATTACAACATTGAGACTGGAAGTGAAGAGGCTATACAATAAAAAGAACAAGGATTGAAACCACAAGTTCAACCCTAGTTATCTCATCCAGAAAAAGGAAAAGGACACAAATCCGGAACACAAAAGTATATGTCGAAAACGCACACAGTTCACAAATCAAGTTCACAAATCAAGAACATAGTGCAATTCAGGGCACCTGTGATCGGCTCAAGGAACATTCCAGTTCTTTCACGAAGTGTTCGATTTAAAGACAATCTGTAATTCATTCCAGTCTTTCACTGTTTTACGGAAAAAACTGTTCTTATAGGAGTTTAGGAGTTTGTTTTTGCAAAAATCTGAGCCAGTGTATCTACCGGTTACTGGTAGCATCTAACTGGTAGTCTACTGTACGTTGCACTCATGCTAATGATGCGCTTCTTGCAATGGCATGTTGCCCGTTGGCATGCTGGTGCTCGCAAAACTTTGCTAGGCCCTACCTGCACTGCATGAAAGCCGCAGTGGACGGTGCTTTGGAACTTGCCACACCATATCATAAGATGTGTAATCCTGTTGCAAGTACACTATAACTAGAACAGTTGCTCATTAAAATTGAGGTATGGTTGTTTTATGCAACAGCTTCAGCAGCGAAGCACACCAGGCGAGCTTTAGTTAGGCTGACTTAACTGCATGGCAGCAATGTGATGTGGCAAATGAGAACAAGAGACCAAAGGCCACCCTTGTAGCACTCTCCATGTTCACCTTGACACGTGGTTTCACAGTGGTAGCACTGCCAACAGGTGCTCAAGGCTGCGCAACCTGTGCATCTCCATGTGCGAAAAGTGGTTGAAGAGCGCTGTTAGGAGAAGCGCCACTTACAGAAGTGTGGTGCACCATTCAATAGATCGAATCACTGGAAAAATTGGAGCTCAATATACTGCAAGACTTTCCTATATTTTTACACAGGATTTTCTAGTTGATAGTCTGTGTGTTTGCTATAGCAAATAATTCGAAATATCTGGATGCGGTATATCTGGGCTCAACTGTACAAAATTGGTTGGATTCCAAAATTGATTGGTGAAGCCACTGAATTAATTTTCTATGGTAACAGTGGTAATAGTGCTGCTCTGAAATGCATTCTATTCATGTTTCTTGCAGCTTTTGGATAGGGTGATTTTCTTTAGCAAAAATGCCATTTACTTGGGATTTTATGGCACAGTGTGTTTGTTAGAAAGAGATGCATTTGCTCTTTCCTTTTTGTTGTTAAAAGTAGGAAGTGATATCATGGATTTTTAGTCTAAGGGGTTGGTGAAAATGTTGTGAATGTTCTCTCATGCGTAGTTTTTCTTTCTTTTTCAAAAGAATAGCTATGCATTTTTATCTTTATGTCTGTGTGTAATGTTGTAGAACAGTTGTTTTCAAAAGTAAGTCTTGTATAATGCAGGCGTTATTTAGCAAAAGTTACTTTTCTATTTATGTGTGCGGTGTGACTTTCAGATGCCGAGTATTCTGGTGGCACTGCAAAAGAGTGTCCAAGCAGTGCTGCTGGGAAAAGTTCAGCGTCCAAGCTGGCTCACTCATGGAATTCCAAGGGCAGCACACTGTGGCACATTTTCCTTGCACCTGCCGAAGTCTTCCCATTTTGGTAAGGAGGGCAGGGGACTTTTTCTCACTGCGCCTTGAAACGCTCTTTGCTGTGGACCCACAATGTCCATGAGAAATTGTGGATATATTATGAGGCTTGGATTCAAGAGTTTTTAATTTAGATAACAGTAACAACGGAAACAACTCATAGTCATAACTTTACTAAAGTGAGTACTAGCGCTCCAGTTATTGTAGCTCTTATCTGCTTCGTGATGGAATAACTATGAACGGTTGCAAAAACGGAAGACAAGATGGGACACATTGTCTGATGGGAATAAAATTATAGTAGCTGGATCTTTTATTTTAGTGTGTGTAAACAGCCAAGTGGCCTAAACAAGTGCACACTAGGTCACATACAAACACCATGGGATGACATAGGGTAATAAGAATATTGTGAGCGCTGTATGTGGCTGTGTGGGCAGAAGTCGCATCAGAAGAGCCTTAGTGCTTGCGAAGCACGTCCAGCAACTCTTGATGTTGCGAAGCAGTGAGGTCCAGATTAATGGTGATGGAGGGCGCGAGGGTGTGCCTTCCCCGTCACCCATGAGGTGGTAGTAGCGATAGGCATGCTGAGGCAGCTTGCGAGCTTGCAATATAAGCAAAGTGCACGTAATGTCATTGCTACTGGTGATGAAAGGGCAGAAAAGACCGCTTTTATCGGAAATAAAGGCTTTTCCCTTAAGGTTTTTTCCTCGAGTTATCCGCAGCGCATTTTTGTCGGATTCTTAGCACGCTAGGAGACGAATTTCGACGTATAAAAATTTCAGTGTTATGAAGTAAACTGTCGATTTTACCAACTTTGTTAAACCGAAGGTTAACTGCATACACAGGTGAGAAGGATGAAGCCGCATACAGATAGGTGAGAAAGACAAAACCAGATACAGTGCTCATAGTATGAATATGGTTTATGTCAGATAAAATGGTCTACTAAGACAAAGCAGAAACGAGTATCATAAAATAAAAACAGCAGTAAAAACAGCGCATATGTCTGCATTTCAAATTATTTTCAGATGTCAAGCAGTTTAAAGTGGGACCTGAAGTCTGGAAAAAATCTGGAAATGAGGAAAAACTTTGATAAGTGGGACCCAGTGTCCAGGTTCTCTGGGTAATTGTTGAGTGTGCTCATAACAGTTGAAGAAGTCATTGTTGGCCCTCTTTTTGATAAAAGTTTGGTTGGAGCATTGTCAAAGTGTACTATTTGTCAAATGAGATTTTTGGACATCTAATGGCACGTGGATGGGAAATGAGTTTTCTTTTTTCTTTTTTATTACTCTTTGCGCTGTGGGTCAATGCCAGCTTTTCAAACTTAATAGTTAAATGAAAATAAACTCACAGTGTCCCATTCTGCTTTCAGCTAAGCACATGCTTCAAAGTCAATGCACCATCGCATCCGACGGCAAGTTCCTGTACCTCTTCAGGCAAGGTGTTTTGTACAAGCTGGGCACTGGGTTTGGTGGGACTGTCAAGGTGTGTGCTGGTCTCTCTCTTTTTAGATTATATTATTTCTTTGTTACTATGTTAAGAAAAAATAACGAGTGAATAAGTTTCAAAGTGTTTGCTTTTAAATATGGGGAGGTATGCAGGAGACTCCACTATGTTGATGGCATCATTAGTTCGTTCTGCTGCAAAATACCAGGCATGTGTTTGACCTCGCTGTGCATAGGAGTTGCGTGTGCCATGTTGCCAGAAACTGCCCTTGACCAGCAAGTAACGCAGCAAAATTAAATATTGTAAGTCGTACTCGTGAGTAAAGTAAGCTGAGAACCATGTGTTGAGAACATCCATTGCAATGCACTAAATAAACTCTTCTTCTACAGGTTGAATGCCCAACACCTCTGCTGCAGTGAAACAGAATAGTATGCGTGTAAAACGCTTGTGATAGTAATGTTGGAATAGGAAGATATTACCATATTTACTGGAATGTAATATGACCGCGAATGTAACGCGAGTGTTGACTTTACATGCTGCTTAGCGGGAAAAAATAAAACCACGAATGTAACGCGAGGATTAGGGACACAAAACAAAATAACTTTAATAGACATCGTGGCCAACATGTTTACTCATCTTCCTCGCTTTCGGAGGGCGAGTTCTCAGAAACGGAGTCCTCCTTTTCGCTGTCGAAGTCTCCCGGTAACTTCTGCCGCATCAATGTTGTTCCGTCGCGACGATGTGTTGAGCACAAGGTCGCAACGAACGCAAAAAATGAGAGAACAACACTTTGACTTCGGATGGATGAGGATTTGGCTTCCGTGGTATTCATGTTGTCAGCATAAGGTTACAAAACTGCGTAAACCGAAACCAAGCTTACTGCTTTTAAATGGCTGCACCGCGGCACTGCTTTAGGTCACTCGAAATGCGGTATTCGATTATAACGCGAGGATAGACTTTAAAGGGACTATGCAACGTATAAAAAGTCGCTTGTAAATGTTTTCAATGCTTAGAAATGATGCTAAGAAGCATTCACACCAAGTATGAGTCTTCAGAACTGAGCCGGCAATTTATTATGAACTCTTAAAAACTGTGTTTTTCAAAATTTGCGGGCCGATTGGTGTACTCGTAGTGACCGATTTTGGAACTAAAATCGTGAAACAAAGACGTCACACTACCCATGACGTCGCTAGGCCACCACACGCTCTCATTCGCTGGAGCCACGGCAGCCACGACGTCACGGGCACACTTCCGGTAGCCGTGAAAATCGTCTGCTTGTGCCGCCGTGCGACCCTTTCGGGCAAGCGCGAGCCAGCAGCGCATTGCCTTTGCGAATGTGGTTTCAATTTTCCTCTGCCGCCTTCTTCTGTCGGGAGTTCCGGAGCCACTCACACGGCTCTTAGTGCGCACGCATAGGGCTTGATGCCCATCGCGGCCGTAAAAGCGAGCAGTCGCACCTCGAGGTCCGGGTTTATTACTGCTAATTGCCACAGATGACAAGCAGAGAAACGCGATGCGCGCCGCAATCCGGGAAGGAGAAGAGACCGGAGAGATGCCGCCACGCCGCCGACGCTGCTGCTGGGGGGCTAGGAGCGACAACCGGAAGTTGCAAAATAAACGTCAGCGGATGACGTATTCATGGGCGGGGCCCAGTCCCAGAGCTGTTCTCTTTATTTTTTTCTGGTGCTCCTCGTGTACGAGTTGAGGGGGGAGAGGAGGAGCGTAATTTTTAATCGTCTATATCTTTGCTGTTGTTGATGCTAGCTCAAAAATTCTTGCACTGGGGTGACGAATGATCGAATGCCTATCTCTCGTCTGCTTTACGTAATCTCAATTAATTTATTGCATAGTCCCTTTAAGGGGGAAAAATTTGCGAAAAAACTCACGTTACATTCGAGTAAATACAATATCTGCCTCACCAATAGTATTTAAAGAGATCCCAGGGGCACAAAGTTTAGTTATTATATTTTCTTTATTCTTTGTACTCTCATCATTCGAGGTGCATTACGTCTTGGCGGCAAGGTGACATTGCAAAACACTTGAACAGCACTGATTAATTTTAAGATTGGAGTTTTTTTACTAAGGTTTACCTTAAATTACTTCCATTGCACACAAAGTAGCCTCATAGACACTCTTTAGACATTAGCCTCATAGTCGTCCATATTAGAAACAGTACAACCAATCTGCCTTGTTAGCCTGCTGACATACCTACTGAGGTTATACCTGCTGACCCTGCCGATTTGGTCCGGACACTCATGAATTCCGACCGAATGTTCCAATTGTGCAAACACAGTCTTATTTCTTTCAAAATTCGTCACCGACATGGTTCAGAATTATATTTTTTTAGAAAAAAAATATTCTGAGGACGATTACAGTACTCCCTAATGCGAAATTTGAGTGCTGCTCTGTAGGTGTTTTGGCCTTGCAATGTACTTAGGCAAAGAATTTGAGATACATGTATGTATGTACAGTTACAAAGCGCTCTTTATTTTCCACACGCGCTCTTTCTTCAAGTAACACTCCTCTCCCAGTTTTTTATTGTCATGAAGGTGGCTTTGTGGTCGGAGAAATGAATGGAGATATGTTTAACCCGCTGCACCAATGCCTGGTTCATAAGCAGGCTGTTTATACTAGGGAGAGAACGCTGAGAGTGGCGTGGCCGACACGGACAATCTATCACATGCAGCAGATTTCACAACAGTGCCCGCCAACGGAGCGGAGCGTGGTGCGACTGCGAGGAGGCAGCACAGGGGTGCGCATGCCGCCACAGACAGGCCTCCCCTCTCTTATCCACTTACCGTCTGAACATGCAGTGGCGATAGATGACGTGCGCATGGTGCACACCACTCTGGTGCCGTCTGTGAGCGAGTGGCGGTACTTTCGTTCGCTTGGCATGGCCAGCCTCGAGGGGAGCGCGAGAAAGCGCGCTCGTGCTCCTCTCACTCTCCTCCCCTGCCCTCTCTCTCTTCTCATGCTCGGTTGCACCGATGACAACGGCGACGTGGCTCAACCCACATACGGCGCATAAGAGCTGCGCTCTAAAAAATTAGCCCCAAACCATATTTGATACCACATGCTTGCTGTCTGGTCGTAGCCAAAGTAACCACAGCTTCTACAGCTGCCAGCAAATTTTTCGGACTTTGAACATGCGGATCTATTTGTACTTTTATGGCTATCCACTAGCTTTCCTGTTGGATTAGTGTTTCCGATTATTTCTCAAAAGGATTGAAGTCCAAAATTTTGTTTCTGACACTGATCCCGCAGAGCGGGAGCTGCCATGTTGCATTTTTGTTGGTTTAATGTGTTCCTGTGATATTTTTAGCATGTTTCCGGACTGTTCGTCATTTTTTTCACGATCGTGGGGCATGTTGGCTGTGCGAAACTGTCAGTATATTCATGTTGAATTACAAGAGCAGTGCAAGTGCAATGTGTGGCATGCGATGCCACCTGCGCTGCTAAAAATAAGGGTTGTTGAAACTGGCAAGGCTAAACGCACATTAACAATGCAAGTACAGTGGCAATTTTTGAACCCCGTTAATTTTGGGAATGCTGAAATGCATCATTCTCTGTGCAAGTTATGATGCGGAGCGAGGAGGGCTGCGCTTGCAGGCATGCCGTCTGTGACGGTGTGTAAGCGCCCTCGGAAACAGTTCATCATTAAGAAGTGATCTGCTGTGAGTTGCTGTGGCATCCTATGAACCTTGCGAACGAATTAGTTTTGTATGCTCGCTGCGTTTCTACCTCACATGAAACGAAGCTCGATGAAAAAAAAATAATAAAACTTGCAGCAGAGGCTGCTGAGAAGTGATGACTTTAACGGCACACCAAAACTAATGTTGCTGAAGTGCTTTATGAATGTCTTCAGTGAACCTACCGCAGAGAAGTTACAAAGTGAGCAAAGTCTTGCATGGCAAAATGAGTAGACAAGTGCTACCCTGGACACATGCACTTCATGTTGCCCCCCCCTCCCCCCTCTCTCCCTCCTTTCGTTGTCTTCCCAGAATTTTTGTCCAGTGCGAAAGAACGAATTTTTTCTTTATAATCTTTGTAATGACTCAATGCTGTCTCTTTTCCACACTGTTGGGTTTCCGAGCATTAGTTGCCTGCATTTAGGGCATTTTTCACTCTGAGAGTGCACTACTTTGAAAGTTGTCTCAAGTGATCACAGTTTTGGTATGCTTTGTGGGCTCTTTTTTTTTTTTTTGCTTTGTCTCCACTCATGCATGAGTCAAATCCAAGATAAACCTGGTGTATATAACTAGTAAAAAATAACTTGCACCTTTTTTTCTGGCTACTTATTGTGGCTTTCTCTTTCTTGAGTAAGTAAATAATAACTGTGTCACCCTGGAGACAGTGAAATGCTGAAAGGTGTGCAGCGATTCATTGTATTCACACTTGCATAACATTCTGTGTTCTCTAGGGGGAGCTCATTGCTAGTCAGCAGCTAGACGGAACAGGGTGGATTGGAGTGGTACAGGTCAGTTGTCATGCTGTTTTTTTTGTTCTTGTGCTCTGGGATTTGGTTATTGGGGATAAATATTGCCACAGTGTTAGTCATTTACTGGCGCCGCCATGCGGTGGGACAGCACCCGTGGGCTTCTTTGTCTTCCCCGGCTCATGCGTTTGTTTGCTGAGTGTGTCTGCCTGGCTAGTCCTGGTGTGCCCTTCTGCCGGCTTTCGGTGACATTTTGGTTGGGGTGCTGGGTAATTTCCCAATCCACGAAGAGCTGCCGGGAGCCTCCGACGACGCCCAGCTACACCCAGTGGACACGACATCTGTCCACAAGGCAAGCCGCCGCTTACGAGGCTTAAATCCTGAGCTCCGACCCCTGACGGCACTACCCCGTGCAATGACGTCCACTTCGACAAGTCAGACCACCCTGAATGCCGTCAGTCCCCACCGCTGCTTCTTCATGCGCCTCGCACTCCCACGTCGTTTCATGGCGACAAGTTCGAAGACGTGGAAGACTGGTTGGCCAGCTACGACCGAGTCGCTGCGTTTAACCTGTGGGACGAGGACCGCAAGCTACGCAATGTCTATTTTGCCCTGGAAGACTCCGCCAAGACGTGGTTTGAAAACCACGAATCCGCTATCCCCACCTGGCAAGTCTTCCGGCGACAGTTGCTCGACACCTTTGGCAGCAACGAACGGAAGGAGCGAGCTGAAGTCGCCCTGCAGTCGCCATGTTCGTAGAAGACATGACGCGGCTCTTCAACCGCGCAGATCCTACCATGTCGGAAACGAAGAAGGTGCGTCATCTTATGCGAGGAGTGAAAGAGCAGCTTTTCGTAGGACTTGTGCACGACCCTCCTAGCACAGTGGCTGACTTTGCTCGGGAGGCGACTAGCATGGAGCGCGCCTTGCAGCAGAGGTTCGCGCATTACAGCCGTCCGGCGAATATAACTGCTATGGACGCCAACATGCCGCAGCTTGGAACCGAGAGTGAGGCCCCCCGTGAGCTTGTCAGGAACATTGTGCGCGAGGAGCTACAGAAGCTTCGCCCTGTCGAGCAACACCCGGGTGTCGGAGCCATCTCGGATGTCATTCGCGACGTAGTCCGTCGAGCGGTGCAGCCAATGGCATGTCCCCAGCCGCTGCCTGAGCCGTGTGTCATGACGTACAGTGAAGCGTTGCGCAGCTCTGCGTCAGCACCACCGGCGTTTTACTGCCGTGCTTCTACACCGCATCAACGCTTTTCGACTTCGCCTGTCCTCTCCGACGCACGACCACCCCTCAGCAAAGCACACGCGTGGCGCACATCGAACAACCGGCCCCTGTGCTTCCACTGCGGTGAAGCCGGCCACATATTGTGCCACTGCCCGTATCGTCGGATGGGCCTGCGAGGGTTTTCACCAAACGCACCCGGGCCACGTTTTGGTGAACAACCCCGTGACATCGAGCAGTACCTGTCGGCCAGCGTCCCTCTTGCGCCTTCGCCACAGCGCCCGTCCAGGTCGCCGTCGCCCCGTCGGTTCTCTTCCCCAGGTCGCCAGCCGTCCATCCGGCAGTCTCGTAGTCCACGCCGGAAAAACTGAAGACGGCGACCTCTGGGCGTAGGGCCGCCGTTGCTCCGCAATTCGAACAAGATCCTCCGCTCGCCGACTTGGCCCTTCAACCCGATCTTCCAGCTGCTCCGACCCCCTTCCGACACCCAGAACAGCCTCTGCCCGACGCGCCATTTCTACGAGCACCTCGACCCTCCTCTCCGGAACCTTCCACTGCGCGCGTTCCAGAAAATGAGGTTGTTTCAGCCGAAATACCGGTCCTCGCTGACAACCACCATGTGACTGCCCTCGTCGATACCGGCGCAGATTTCTCAGTTATGAGTCGTGGTCTTGCTACCCTCTTGCGAAAAGTGCTGACACCCTGGCACGGAACACAAATTCGGACCGCTGGCGGTCACGTGGTGATGCCGCTCGGCGTCTGCACCGCTAGGATTGAGATTCGCGGTATCATCTTCACTGGTTGCTTCGCTGTGCTGGCTGAGTGCTCCGAGGACCTGATCCTCGATCTCGATTTCCTTCGCGAAAATGGGGCTATCATCGACCTCCGCAAACCCATGGTGACATTCTCCGTCCCATGCACCGTAGCCGACGACAGTGCGCCAGGAAGACCCGTTTTTCGCGTGTCCAGCGACCACGTCACTCTACCACCGCGTGCCAGCTTATTTGTTACGGTGGACTGCGACAACCCTTACGCGTCCAACGGCATCGCAGAAGCAAACTTGTCTTTACTGCTGAGCCAACAAGTCTGCATCGCACGGGGTATCGTTGCCTTGCAGAACCAGCGAACTCAGCTTCTGGTTACGAACTTTAGCGCCGAATACCGCCACTTGGCGAAAAATATAGCCATCACCTATTTCGAAGAGATTAGCGAGCCTGCCACGCACTGCGCGTTGTCAGCGTCCAGGAACACCCCTCCAGGAAGACCTAGTCGGACAGTTAAGGCTGACATGAACCCTGATTTGAACACTGATCAGCATCGCCGCTTGCAAACCATCCTTGACTCTTTTCATGACTGCTTTGCGACCACCTCTAAGGTCAGGCAAACGTCCATAACAAAACATCGCATCATAGTTGATGACAGTGTGCGGCCTATTCGTCAACACCCCTATCGAGTGTCGGCGAGAGAACATGAGGCAATACGACTGCAGGTAGACGAAATGCTCCAGGATGATGTCATGCAGCCGTCTACAAGCCCATGGGCTTCGCCCGTTGTGCAGGTCGCCAAAAAGGACAAGACACTCAGATTTTGTGTCGACTATCGAAGGCTTAACAAAATTACCAAAAAGGACTTGTACCCGTTACCTCGAATCGATGACTCTTTCGACCGGCTGCGCCATGCCCGCTATTTTTATTCTCTTGACCTGTGCAGTGGGTACTGGCAGATTGAGGTAGATGAACGGAACCGTGAGAAGACAGCGTTCGTTACTCCCGACGGGTTGTACGAGTTCAAGGTGCTCCCCTTCGGCTTGTGTTCCGCTCCTGCCACCTTTCAAAGAATGATGGACACTGTCCTCGTTGGCCTCAAATGGCAGTCCTGCCTCGTCTACCTTGATAATGTTGTCATTTTTTCTGCCACCTACGACAAGCATCTCAAGTGCTTGAGTGCAGTACTGGAGGCCATACGATCAGCTGGCCTGTCGCTCAAACCAGAGAAATGTCACTTTGCATTCCAACGGCTGAAGTTCCTGGGCCATATCGTGAGCGCTGAAGGTGTTAGCCCTGACCCCGACAAGACGGCTGCCGTCTCTGCGTTTCCGACCCCCACTGATAAGCATGCTGTGCGCCGCTTTTTGGGTCTCTGCGCCTATTACCGACGTTTTGTGCGAGACTTCTCCCGACTAGCCGAGCCTCTAACTCACTTGACAAAGGACGACCAACCTTTCATCTGGGCCCAAGAACAGCAGACGGCCTTCGACGACCTCAAGAACCGCCTCCAAACTACGCCCATTCTTGGCCACTTCAACGAGGAGGCGGACACGGAACTACACACCGATGCCAGCAACGTTGGTCTGGGTGCCATCCTCGTTCAGTGGCAAGATGGTGTTGAGCGCGTGATTGCTTATGCAAGTCGCACTCTGTCGCGATATGAAGCGAATTATTCTACCACGGAAAAAGAGTGCCTTGCTGTCGTTTGGGCGGTAACGAAATTTCGCCCATACTTGTATGGTCGCCCATTTTGAGTCTTGAGCGATCACCATTCGTTTTGTTGGCTTGCAAACCTTAAAGACCCATTGGGGAGGCTGGCGCGTTGGAGTCTCCGCTTGCAAGAATTCAATGTTACCATTGTGTACAAGTCTGGCAACAAACACAGCGACGCAGACTGCCTGTCCCGTGCTCCTCTCCCGTACACCATTGCTGACACGGAAGATGATCCTGCGTTTCTTGACGCTTTAACCACGTCCGTCCTTGCTCAACAACAGCGAGATGACGCCGAGCTACGACCCCTCATAGAGTACCTTGAAGGTCGCACCTCGTCGCCGCCCCACTTCTTCACACGCGGGCTATCGTCGTTCTGCTTACGCGGTGGCATCCTCTACAAGAGAAACTATGGTCCCACGGACACTCCGTACCGGCTCGTGGTCCCAGTGGTGCTTCGAGACGAAGTTCTGCACACATGCCACGATGACCTTTCTTCCGGCCACCTCGGCTTTTCTCACACGTTGGCGTGGATACGGCAGAAGTATTACTGGCCCTGGCTTGCTACAGTTGTCCAGCACTACGTTAAGTCTTGCCGCGAGTGTCAACGTCGGAAGACCCCACCTGTGAAGCCGGCCGGCCTATTGAAACCCATTGATCCGCCTCGAATCCCTTTCCACCAGGTCAGCATGGACTTGCTGGGACTATTTCCGGCATCATAATTGGGCAACAGGTACATTATAGTTGCCACCCATTACCTCACCCGGCATTGTGAGACGAAAGCCCTTCGCTGCAGCACCGCTGCCGAAATTGCTAACTTTTTCATCTTTAACATTGTTCTCCGTCACAGTGCCCCTGCATTCGTTTTAACTGATCGAGGCACGGCTTTTACATCAGCCCTTACTAAGGAAGTTATGCGTCTCAGTGGCACCAGTCACCGTCGAACCACTGCCTACCATCCTCAAACAAATGGACTGACTGAGCGATTCAATAAGACCATTGCCAACATGCTTTCCATGTGCGTCGACACCGACCATAAGAACTGGGACCAGATCTTGCCTTACGTCATGTTCGCATGTAACACTGCTTTTCAAGAGAAAGGCTTCACGCCGTTCCGTTTGGTGCACGGTTGCGAAGCCACGACTATGCTGAACGCAATGTTACTGCCAGACGTTCCACGTCCCTCCGTCGCTGGCGCTGGAGAGTTCGTTCGGCACGCAGAAGCCGCCCGCCAGCTAGCTAGACAGCGAACCCGTACCCAGCAGGAAAGCGACGCTCAACGTTACAACCTTCATCACCGGGCGGTGCTTTACCACCCTGGCGATCAAGTTTGGGTTTGGATCCCAATCCGTCTGCGGGGTCGCTCCGAAAAACTTCTGCGCCGCTACTTCGGCCCCTATGAGTTACTGCGCAAACTTAGTGACATTAACTACGAAGTGCTCCCGCAAGAGTCTGTTTGCTCCTCCAGGTGGGAGGCGGCATCCGAAATCGTCCACTTTGCCAGGATGAAGCACTACCATACCCGCTGGGACGTATTCTGCCGAGTCCGGCACCACAGACTTTATTCCGGATTTCCGTGATTCCGCGGCATCAGGGCGATGCCCTTTCCAAGAGGAAGGGCAATGCCACAGTGTTAGCCGTTTACTGGCGCCGCCATGCGGTGGGACAGCACCCGCTGGTCTTCTTTGTCTTCCCCGGCTCGTGCGTTCGTTCGCTGAGTGTGTCTGCCTGGCTAGTCCTGGTGTGCCCTTCTGCCCCTTCTGCCAGCTTTCGGTGACAATATCATTGATTTGGCAATGAAAGCTGTAATGTGTATTCAGAAGTTTTTTTTTTCTTTTTAATGAGCCAAATCCACCTTGACAGAAACTGAGAAAAATGCGAGTTCTTTACCCACGGCAACACATTGGAAGCTGTTGCGCGATATGCAATAAAATGCTAGTTATATGGCCCATTTAATTTTGTCAGTTTTTCAAAGGAAAAATCTGTGGGCAAACTTGCAATTACGGCTGAACTTCACTTAAATTTTGTGTCTGGATTTGGCTCATTTCGAAGAAAAAAAAAACTCGTTTATGTTCTTGCACATCATGAATGTTTTGTAACTTGTTTTCATCCCCTACAGGACTACCTATATATCCACCATTCCTTAGGTCGTATTAATGAATTTTTGAAAGTGGATAAGCACACACTTCGAGTGGAAGATGTCGTCACGCTTGAAGAAGGTCAGTGGCTTCTTGTAAAGTCATTGTAGTTAGTGTGCATGAAAGCGGGTGTAATTGATAGTAGCGAGTACCTATTTCAGTGTGTGTGTGTTATTTGACAAGCCAGACAGTTGAACACTCACTCACAGTATATAGTAAAACCTTGATAACTTGATCTCAGTTGATTTGAAATCGCAGATTATTTGTTGAATTTCGGCGGCTTGTAATTCCGAATGTAAATTTTACTGGATAATCCACGGTGGAAGCTTGCTCGGTTCAGGTAACATGAGGACCTGGGATGCTCTGTGGGCATGCTTGAGTTCGACTGATAATGCAAGGACCTAGGATGCTCTGTGGGCATGCTCGAGTTCTCTGCAAACTCTGGAACACTTGAGTTAGACTGATAACTCAGTGTTGAGCCACCTATAATAAGTGTGCAAGCCCACATCATGCTGCACGGCACCTAATCGGGCTCTTCAGTGCTTCAGGCACCACTGCACAGACAACAGCAGCACTGTGACTTGTGTTGCGCGGCACAATGACATCACGCCATCCAAAGTGGTTGGGTGATCCTTTGAACTTCACTGATGCCTGACTGCCATTCAGCACATTTAGATGCACCTAGACCGCGCTAGCGCTGATGCGAAGTGTAGTCTCTATTTCAAGCACACCACACACCGAACTCGTCGATACAAAATACACCGCCTGCACTGCACGTGCTTTCTTTTGCTGCTCCTTTTCAACCAACTGCTGCTTATCGAAAGCCCTTCTGTGCATGCTCTTTAGAGCTGCGCCACAGCAATAACTTATCGTATCAGACCTTGGCCACCACCCTCGCATGTGCCGAGAGGACGTCAGAGTATAAAAGTGTCTGAGAATGATAGAGAGCTTTGCCAGTGACTGAATTACATCCAAAGAGATGCACGACCATGTACTTTGGACATCGAAACTGACGTGAGCGAATTTCGGGCGTCCGGCAATGACGTGGCAGCCACGATGAGTCAAAACGAGATCCCGCTAAAGGAGTAGTTAATCGTTGAATGGTTGACCTTGGTTTGTTGAATGTAATGACAGTGGCCCTAAAGTGCTACAGGCAGTTGAACAGCACTTTGCTTTTGCCTTTTTTCTTTTTGCTTCAATTTCGGGTCTTTAAAAATGCACCAAATTCAAGTATCTTACCCGGTCCAACGGGCTTCGAATTAATATGGTTCTACTGTATACATAATGCATGTTGCTTCATGTTTATACGATTCCTGTCAATAATGAAGCTGCCTGTGATGCATCATATCACTGCTCATTGCACATTCTCTGGATTATCAGCCTTTGTCCAGAATTACTGCTCAGGATAATAATTTGTGAACTTCAGTTGAGTTCTTATCAGCATATTTTTCCCATCTTTCAGTGCATTTAACCAGTGATAGTGTAATCACAAAAGCCTGTAACTCTGTGTTACCTTCTTAAGAAACGTTGAATTTCTTGTCATGCTCTTTATGCTATTTACTTTTAAATGTGTGTGTCTTAGCTATTTTTCGCTCTGAATTATTTCAGACTCTGGCCAAAGTGTGTACTTTAGTGATGGAGAGTTCCTGGGCTTGATAACAGCCATGAGGGATGTAAGTTTTATCTTTGTCATCTTTTTAAGCATGTTGTTGGCTTGCAGCTAGAAAAATTTGTGTCCACATGCTGAATAGCTTTACTATGTTGGCAGAGAATATGAATGCAATAGCGTTAAGAGTCCCATTCAGCGAAGAACCCAGTGTAGTTGGCGTCGTCACTGGTGTGTGCGTAAAAGCCAGATTGGTCGAGAGGTTCGTGAAGTCTCATGTGGAGTTGTGGAATGAAAAGTTATGAAAACATTAGAAAACTGGTGATTAGAAGGTCGCAGCATGACTCTAATGTCATCAGTACATGTAAGTATATAAGTGAATGAATTGTGCTGAAAAGGAATTTGGTGTAATTAGTCAGGAGTTGAACCCCTGACCCTTGGGTTGCGAGTCAGACACGCTGGCCCTAGGCAGTGCAAGCATGATCTTATGGCTTGGTTAAAGTATGGCTACACGGGGTGTTTCACCTAAGACTTTCTGCAGTTTTTAAAAATAAGCATTATAAGTTAGAAGAGGGTTTTTTTCGGCATAACATTGTTAGCGGTGTAGTACTTCAGAATACAGCTAAGACATGCTGTCTGGCTGGTGAAATAATATCCAATAGTTAACTTTTTAACTTCTACTGTCGGGCTCCTTAATTATTAAGAGGCTTGTAGCCCATCGTAAGTAATATCCATATTAGTTTTTAGAATTTTGAAAACGTGGTTACCCACTGCATTGTGGCTCAACAAATTTTGGCTGTTTCGACGAGTTACGTGCACTGGGAAGGTTGCTTTGCCTGCAAGCTTCTTGAAAGCACATGTATTTGGTGCAATATAGCCAACATTTGTTGGCCCACAGCGCCGAGGGTAACCGCGTTTTCGAAATTCTAAAAACTGATATGGATATTACGGTGGGCTACACGCCTCTCAGTAATTAAGGAGCCTAACGGAAATAGTTAAAAAGTTAACTACTCAGTATTAGTTAACCAGCCTGCTAATTAGTACATCTTAGCTGTACTCTGATGGATTACACCACTGACAATGCTATGCTGAAGAAAACGCTCTTCTAACTCAAAAAGCTTATTTTTAAAAATTGCAGAAAGTCTTGGGTGAAACATCCTGTATATTTATGTTGTGTGATCTTTCACATAATTTTGAAAGAGTGTCTGTATGGGCCCTTAATGCTATCGTGTCATACATTTAAAGGCGGAGCTTAAGTGTTCCCCAAATTTTTGCCTTTTTTATGTCTGCAAACTGATGAGGTTCTGTTCAATAAAAGACAGGTTTATGTGAGATTTCTTCGTTTTTTATTTCAGGATGGCTTTGTGATTCGCACATTTCGGCCTTCGGCCCTGCCTATGACATGTTCATTTGAGCTGAACTTGAAGCTAGCACGCAAGTGCGTTGAAATCTTTGGATCCGGTGTCTTTCACGAGGAAGCTGAAGATCGTCTGCTTGGTGAGGCAGCAGATCCTGTTTCTGCATTTCAGTCTTGATACTTTGTAATTTGTTGCATGACTAAATAGACGATGTACCTAAAAGCAAACTTTTCTTTTCTACTGCTTTACCTCTAATTTTGTTGTCGTGCATTTTGGCAGACTTGGGCTGTGAAGAGGAGCCTGTGTTCATCACCAGTGGAAAGGATTTTGCTCTAGTGAGGACAGCCTCTGGAAAGGTTAGGTGGCTTTCTTTTTGTTTTTGCTTTTGCTTTTCCTGGGGTAAAGGCTTTCTTGCTCGCATGCTTGCCGTGTTTGTGGTGAAGCGATTTCAATCTGAGTGGCACAGCTGTCGTGCTTTTTCTACATCATGAATCTTACCTTGCTGCTTGAAGCAGTGAGCAGGTTTGGACACTTGAGATGATTGTTGAGAACGGCACAATATATTGATCTTTCTTTTTAAATGGTATTCTTAAAAATCTTCTTTCTCGTTTTACCATGTTTTTTTTATCTTGATTGTTTAGTGTATATTCCATCCCTTATGTCATTGATACCTAAATTCTAGCCAGGCCTGAGTAAGGGCAGTGCTTTTGCCTCTTGCAAGTTTCTGGGAGCAGTACCTTGATTAGTAGCACTCGTACAATTGTAGTAATTTGTTTTTTGCATTGTAGCTAAATATGTTAAGCATGCACTGTCTAAAGCAGAACTTGGATTTAGACTCTGAAAAATCTTTACAGGCTGAGTAAGGGCAGTGCTTTTGCCTCTTGCAAGTTTCTGGGAGCAGTACCTTGACTAGCAGCACTCGTACAATTGTAGTAATTTGTTTTTTGCATTGTAGCTAAATATGTTAAGCATGCACTGTCTAAAGCAGAACTTGGATTTAGACTCTGAAAAATCTTTACAGGCTGAGTAAGGGCAGTGCTTTTGCCTCTTGCAAGTTTCTGGGAGCAGTACCTTGACTAGCAGCACTCGTACAATTGTAGTAATTTGTTTTTTGCATTGTAGTAAATATGCTAAGCATGCACTGTCTAAAGCAGAACTCGGATTTAGACTCTGAAAAATCTTAACTTTGTGCTCGATCATGTCATAGGATGGGTGCAGTTTAAGCATTGCATCTTAAATTTCTATGAAATCATCACTCATTTTCTTGTGAAAATTTGCTTTAATGTTGCATTTCTTCTGTTTTGTTATATTTAGCCATGCATTGAGAGTCGCTTTTGTGGGGTGTTTCCATTGTTTTGCTTTCATGAGAAATAAATCATCGGTAAATGTATCTGTAATAAACTCTGTGAATAGTTGCATGCAGGAAACAATCACGGGAAAGTGGCGGTAGGTCTCTCTAAATCTGCTCAAAACCTGGTCCTTCTGAGATCTGTCTTCTGCCGCCTAAGCGTGGCGCCGGCATTTTAAGTCACTCGCTGACCGCTGCCCATCACTGCAGATCCTGTACACAGGCAAGGCTCAGAGTCTTGGCATCAAGCAGAGCGGCGCCCCCGCCGGCAAGTGGGCCGAGCTGCCCATCACCAAGTGCCCCAGGATAGGGGACTGCTCAGTAGGGCACGATGGCGCACATGCGCTCCTGGTCTCCGAGAATGGGGCGGCTTTCTTCACAGGGCTGGCCCGGCGAGGGGAAGATGGAGATGCCGGTGAGCCTCACTCACCTCCTTCAGAGAGAGAGAAAAGAGTGGATTCTTGATGACACGGGTCTGTGGAGGCTCCACTGATATTTTTGTATCACTTGGAATTGGAACATCGAGTTTATTCAAACTGAAGCTTTGGTCCTGTCAGCATGAGCTACAATAAAAAGGCTCCATTTAATTCGAACTTAGTAACTCTGCATAATTGGAACAAATTTCTAGCCTTTTCAGGTTCGAAATTATCGAGAGTCTACTGTAAAGAAATTGCAGACTTGCTCATTTTTGTCAATTATTTTTGGCCAAAGAAGCCCAAGATGCTTGTTGGAACCTTTTCTTCCTCAGTTGTGCCACTGGGCATACCTTTTTAAGGCGTAAGCCTTTCTTGGCTATAAGTGGCATGGACGGAAGTTGTCTGCACAAACTGTCTGTCATAAGTTGCATGGTAAATAAAACAAAAATGTAAGAGTTGATTAAGCAACAGTTCTTAATTAACATATATGTAATGAAATGAAAAAAATGAAAATATAAAAATAAATAGTGAATTAATATACATATAAAAACAAAAACAAATTACAGAAAATAAATTTAAATGAAAAATGGAGGGAGAAGGAGAGGACAGGGAAAGGGTATGGGAGGGTAGTGCAAAACGGGACAAAGGACAAAGAAAGACTACACAACATAGGCACACAACAATAGCGCCTGTGTTGTGTCTTTCTTGGTGCCTTGTCCCGTTCTGCGCTACCCTCACATACTATGGATTACCATTACCGACCCGCCCAAGTTTCTACCCACAGGGAAAGGCTTTCACATTTGCACTCATAAGCAGACTTAAGTGCAGTCCTGTAATTTTTTTGAACTAGTAAAACTGCACACTAACCACGCTTTGCACCAGCACTGGTGCACAATGTTGGTGGTCCTAGGTCTAGCAGCTTTGTTGTCAAGTTCGCATGCTTTCTTTTTTGGGTCCTTATCAACTTCCATAAGCATTTCCAGTTAAACTCCAAAAGGAAGGACCTTCTGCATCTGAAACTTATAGTACATGCCACATATAAGCAGGAGAGTTTATTGGCGAACATGTTATGTTCCTGTTACTCGCATGTATACTGTGCTTTGTGCAAGTGACCCAATGGTGCACAAACAATGGCAACGGCAGGGCCATCAGCCGGGGAACTGCTGTGTTCATGGGACAATGAGCTGCGAGAAAGATTTAGCGAGACTCCGTAACTTACATTGTCCAGAAAGAACCCTATTTTGTTGGGTGCTTAGCTTGTTTTCTTCGGTGTATCTTTGCCACATGTGTTAAACCCTCACATCTATTTGCACACATCTGACCTATCAACTTTTTCTTTTTCCCGTGCAGGAAAAGGCAGGCGTCAGCCGAAGCCGGTGAAGCCCAAGAAGATGTTCAAGATGGAGACTCACAGTGTCATGGCGTCCGCCTGCAATAATGGCACCAGTGCCTTGGTCACACGCAGTGGGGAGCTGTATCTTTTTGGGAAGGACAGCAGTCATGCAGATCACAGCACAGGTATGTCATGCGCTTAGGGCATGCTGTTCTGGCTGCTTCATTATGTTCAGTATGAAATGGTCAGCTGGACTAATGGCTGGTACCCAATGCCATGGCAGGTTTGGTGACGGACCTGAAAGGTGTGGCTGTCAGTCAGGTGGCCTTGGGGAAAGCTCATGTGGTAGCCCTGACCACTGAGGGCCGGGTCTACACTTTTGGGATCAACCATCGAGGCCAGTGTGGTCGCGAGTTTACCTATCCGTCCAGCAAGGACGGTAAGTACGCATTTTATGGCATACTTTTATGGTCTGTACCTGAGGGAAAGCAAGCTCACAGAGCCATTAAATTCCTTTGCTTTCCTCAGTAGTGTGCAATAGCCTGTGCAGTAGAAAGTAGAATGAGCCAGCTTGACTTTCTGTTTTTGTTAGTTGCACTGCTGCATTTTTTTTTCCCCCAGCAGGCTAAACGGACAGGCGAGTTTGTGTGATTAGTTTCACTATTTTACAGACTGTCTAGCTTGGGATGTTTAAGATACCATGAGAGCACTTTTAAAAAGCAACAATTTTGATAAAATTAAAATTTTCAAGTTTTATTTAATCAAAATGCCAATTCATTCCCGAATGAACTGCAGCAAAAATTCTTTCTAATTAACACTGTTACAAAGATAGAGACAAAAGTTGTAGCCCTCTGCGCAACTCTCGAAACTGAAACTAATAGATTTCCAGCCAACTATAAACCTAATATTTGCATTATTACTTTTTGTTAATTTTTTATTTCAGACTTATAGTAACTGGTTCTTAGCATCTAAGACTATTTTTGTTTGTATTTAATAATTAGTGTGCATACAAGCGGTGCAACATGTATGGAACAGATTGGATCGTTATATCAGGATACCAATGCTGAAGTTTGGTCTGTATGATGGCTTGTATCATTTCACCAATGGCAACCAAGGTGTGCTGGATGTTTTGAAGCATATTGGGGTCAAACCTGGTCCCCACACACAGAAAGCTTGCCTGCCAGGTAATCTGTAAATCTTCCTTTCAATCCACTGATGCTGCAAATAACACCAGAGAAAAAAATAAACAGCCACACGAGCAAAATCAAGGAAAACCAAGGCTAAGGAGGAGCTGAGCTACAAAAATGGTTGATTTTAACCGTCCTGAACATTGGCTTATGGCATTTGCAGTTATATTCCTAATGTTCTTTCTCGTTTTCCTCGACGCTTACTTTTTTTGCCATTCTTTCTTATGCGAGCAGTCCTAACTTTATCCGTGAACAGGATTTTTATCGAAACTTTTTACACCTATTTCTTTTATATCCAGCTATGCAATGAACCGCAATAAATAAACTCGGGCAGTTTGTTCTCTTACTGCTGCATTTTTTTCTCAAAAGATGCCTATACTGAAACCACAGTTTTTAGTCATTTGAATGTTAAACAATGTCAGTTGATGGGATCATAATTATTCTGGTTCTTTTCACAGCTCCTGTCTTTACGTGTATAACAGCAAAAGCAGTTTGACTTGCTATTAAATAAATTAGTTATGACTGCTGGCATTACATATATATTTAGTAAATTAAAAAATAAAAGTAAAATACATTTTTTTGCATCGGTTTTAGCATTTTGATTGGGCTAAGACAACATCCTTCTTAAAACAGACTAGTTTTCTCTTTTTATCAGCTATAAAAAATTTTTCCGGAAAAATTGCCTCATACCTTTTGCTCTGGAAATGAAATATTGGTATGATTATGAGCGTGATGGACAAGTTGCAAACTTGCCTTAGCTGAAGTCCCGTGGCCATTCTAATGAGCTCGAAAATCATATCCTTGGTCTTGATGGTTCAGTGCGTGCAGGTTTTGTGCTGTACGAAATGGTGGGCTGAGCCAATTCTACAGTCAGGCTTTGCTGGCAGAAGTTGGTGGTTGTGCATCTGACTCAGGCGACCTTCTGGTGTTTTTGCTAGGTCCTGTGCACCCCATGGCTCTGGTAGTGGCTGGGTCAGCAAATCTGGCACACGCGTCGGGTTCGCGAAGCGCCGGTAAGGCTGTCCACCACGCCGGAGTCGCGGCGGGAGAGGAAGAAGATGAGGAGCTGGAGTCTGAGGAGCAGGAGATAATGTGCCCACCCGGCAGGCACCGCTGGAAGTACGATCATTGCATGGTATGCACCGTCTGCGGAGAGTGCACGGGCTACGGACCTAGCTGCATCGCCAGTGGGCGGCCCGACCGCAACCCGGGCATGTGAGTGTCCCCATTTCATCGGTAGGGCATGAACATTTATTGCGGTATATCAACTTTTAATATTAGACTCCGTATCAGCATGACAGGTTAAGCATCAGCAGTACTATACTCCACTTGACTGCCATGTGCTCGCCAGTCACTCTTATCTGACATAGTGTCTTATCTGTTTGTTTTTTTCTTCATATGTTTATATTTGCTTGTGCTTTCACGTAAGCATATCTGTTATTTCTTATTCAACCCTGCCCCCTGTGTAATGGCCTTCCAGGACCTTGAGGTATGTAAATAAATAAAATTAAGTCTTGTGCGCAAATATATTCATACAGGTTCGCAAGTTTGCTTTGGCTAATATTTTCCTTCTGCATGTTTAAGTTGCTTCTGATAATTGTGCGCAGTGATCAGGAACTTCGTGAGATCAAAACTGCAGCAGAAAGTTACTTTACAAAAATGTGAAAAAAAAATGCAAGGCTTGAATAGAGTTTTGACTGGGGAAATAAAAAAACATGTTGCTTTGTGGATTCTATTAAATTCAGACTCATTATAATTAATGTGATGGTGAGAGATTGACCAGCTTTCATAAGAACTGCAGCTACACTTTAGCCAAGCAGGACTTCAGTCTACATTTTCATTTTTGATGGTGGGATGCATCATCGTGATGAATCCTAACACTGCTGGTTCTTCCCCTGTTCAGGCTTTGTGGTTGCGGTTTGGGAGACTCTGGCTGTGAAGAGTGTGGCTGCTGCCGTACATGTGCCTGCGAGGAAGATTATGATGCGGAGCTGGCCGCTTGGAACCGAGTGGCTGCACCAGCTGCTGATGGTGTTGCTGCAGTTGGAGCTGCTGGTGGTGGAGGGGGACCCCTGCTCGACAACAAGCAGGCGAAAGTGATCATCTTTGATATGCGATATGGAGGTGCATACCCTTTCTTGGTATCACATTTTTCGCCCCTCATAGCAATAGAGAAGGCATGTGGCATTTCTGGTACCCTGAAGTAATTTGCATGAATATGTGCTCCTCTCGACTGCTAACCCTTTCACTGCTTTCAACTATCCATACTTATTTGGCAAGTAGCACCATCATAGATGGTACCAGACGTTCCATTTTGTGGATTTTTAGTCCAATTTTGTTAGCCGCGATGGCAGTAGTACAAAAAATGGCTGCTTGCCTGCTGTGGATGAATGGAAATGCGCAAAAATTGAGTTTCCCACTTTTTGCTTGTTGCAGTGCAGCACTCTGTTTAGAAGCTGAGAGTTGCATCGTTTTGAGTAAAGACACCTAAGGTAGTGACTCTGCAGACTTGAGCAGTTCTTTCAAAAGTTACCTGTGGGTAGTCCCACATCATAGCTCTTGTTTTCTCTGAATCCAAGGATGAAGAAAATCACCAGTTGATGTTGACACTGTTGTGCTGTGGTTTGAACTTTTTTTTTCTTTATTTTCTTTATAATTTTAAGAGCATAAACGAAGGTTCATTAGTTTAAATGATCATTTTTTTTTTGTAATTTTAAGAGCATTAACGAAGATTCACTAGTTTGGAGTGCAGCTTTGTTAACTTTGCTGTACTGTTTTGTTCACTGAGCTGTCGGTCTGTGGTGAAAAATTTCTCTTTAATCCCGTGAAAGAAAAATTTCCTGTGTTATGACAGTCAAATTTGACTGACTTCTCGTAGTAGTGGAGGAGTTAAAGCTTTATTTTTACAGAGCAATCTTCTAGGATTTGAGGGTTCGGATTAGAGATGGCTTCTGAATTCACTGTAGCCAAAATTGTTGCTTGCAGTTAGGCGGATCAAATGCTGTGGACACAGTTATGCTCAGTATTCACGCTTAGGGCCCCTAATTTTATGTGGTAGAAAGTTATAAATACTACAGATTAGAAATCAACAATCCACAATGGGAGTGAATCATGACACAAATAAATATACAAGTTAAGCTTTGAAGTACGCCTTGTATATCCCAAATACTATTGACAACCGATTTCTTGGGCACTCTGGGGACATTGAAAATGTCGAAAAAATCAAATTTCACCGTAAAATTCATTCTGCATCAACTTCTAATGGCCAATTTTGTGTAGGAAGAGGTAGCAGTTTTGTACATATTCTGATGCTTCACACTACTCTAAATTTCACTGCATGTTGTGTACCCAGATGACAAGCGGTGATCACTTTCATGAGCTTGGTGTTCGATGGCTGTACTGCCGTCAGCATGTCATGTACAAATGGGCGGGCTGGGTAAAGGTGAGCCTGCAGCTGTGGGAACTGCGCTGCCCCCGCCATATGGAGGGCGTGAAACAAAAAGGTGGAAATGGCGATAGAGATAAGAAAGAACCGACAAACAGCTGAAATAAGCACTTCATTGGCATTGGCCTTCGTAATTATGCCTAGCTGCTTAGAAAAAAAAACAATCTCCAAACCTGCAATATATAGGTTATCGTGTGCGCTCTCCTGTAGCTTGCATAAATGAAAGGTGTTTTGCCTGTCATCAAAACGGGAGTTTTAATGGTGCTGTGATAGAGCAGTAGAGGCTGCAGTGCATTTTATCGCGTTTAAGAGGTCCTTGCTTTGAAATGAATTTTTCTCTTCAGCTTGCCATCTCTGTGAAGCCGTACACCTCCCATGTGCTTCGCTGCTGTACCTTTGTGCATTCAGAACCAAAGAATTCGACAAAAATGAGTTCCACAAACTGTGACTCTGCTAGTATTCAAGTTTTAGCAGTGGACAACGTCCGAGAACACTACCAGCTCGCAACCACGCGTGTGTGATGTACGAACCCACCGAGGATATCAGCCCCACCATTAAAGAGGTTCCCTTTTAGCTTTAATTACACTTTAATCGATTCACTTTGAAGCCTAAATTAAAGCTGTTCCACTATACATAATCAAATCAAGCAATCCCTTGTGATGCGTCCGAAATTTCAGTCACTCTGTTACTTTGTCTCTATGGGGCGTGTCTTGGTGCCGGGAAAAAATCCGAAAAATCAGGGGTCTGAATTTTCATTCGTTGACTGTATACTGTGAAGGACAAAAGTGTAGGACACCTAAAGGCGAACTGCTGCCAGAAATTACGGAGGGCACTTAAGACTGCTTGCATGCTTTGAATATGAAAGTATTACCTATGTCATCGTGAGCTCTGTTGCGCAGTTCATTCAAGTTTCCTTCCTTTTCAATGACACATCTACTCATTATTACACAGTCATAAGGAAACGCATACACTAAGTTCTTCTTTATTCACCAATGTTCCTGATACCCCAAAATAAAGCCTTTTATTATATAAGGGGCTTCATATTATACGTGGTTTTTTGTGGTACTGTGTGCAGGACGGGTGGGTGCCAGGCTAGAAGACAAGCTGCGGCGGAGCATAGAGGAGTACCGCTTCCACTACCGACGGAAACAGGGTGGCCACTCTCTGAAGGCTGCCAAGGGTTCATCCGCTGGCAACTCCCTGAACCCCTTTCGGTGCGCAAGTGGTTCATTGGGCGACGGGGCAGATGCTCAAGACAGGGCTGCCGGAGGGCTGCCGATAGGTAAGCCACCATCCAACGTGAAACGATGTGTTCCATTTGTATCGTGCTCCTTGGAGGATAGGGATGGATGAGGTTAAGAAAAAAAAACTGCAATCCAAGTCCTGTGGGTTCCGGGCAAATGTGTTTTTAATAGTGCATTGTTTTTTCCCACGTTGGTTTGTCATTATCTCTGCTTGTATAGTTTTTGTTAGGCCTTTCTGGTTATTCAGGTTGGCTTGGGATTCAACTGGCAGTCTTGTCGCAATCTGAAGTTTGACCCTCGGACAAGGTTAAGTTAAATTTTTTTCTCACCATCTTTGTGAACAGTGTGTAATTTTCTTTGTAGCCGTGGTGCTACACTTAGGCGGGCATTAATTTTTAAAATTTTCTCGATGTAAGGTAGGATATACATATGCATAATGACATGGAATGTGTAGTGGCCTAGTGTGCGCTTTATAAGGTAGATGGCGAACTGCCTCACTTCACAAAGGCAAGTTGCAATCATTATTTTGTACCTGTTTATATAGAGTGGAACTACATATCATGGGCCATAGGTAGGCTTGTGCGAATATCTGATAATTTCTTATATTAGGATGAACTGTAAAATGTTCGATATTCAGTTCGTTTCAAATGTTTGGTATTCGAAACCTCAAAGTGTTCTCAGGTGAATAGCGTCTCTGGAACGCTAGCTTCTTAACACCAGCTGCCGGGCTAGTTGGTTGCGCTCTGTACTATCTTTTCCTTCTTCTTCCTGTTTTGTGTTCGCGCTGCTGATACATATGGCTAGCTTCAAGTGGTCTTAGTTTGACCCAAGTTCCTGTGGGACGGCAGTGCATCATATGTGCAGCTAAATTCAGCAGCCACACAATTGACTGAATCACAGTTAAAACCAGCAATCAGAGGTAAATGGCCATCAAAGGTGATCAAATGACGCGACTTGCCGTATTTACTCGAATGTAATGCGAGTGTTTTTTTACTAAAATGGGACCGAAAAGGCACCCCTCGCATTCTAACTGAATATTATGCGGAGGCAAAGATAAACTATATACCATATTTACTTGCATATTGGTTGATGCATCGTATAGGTCCACCCATAACTTTGGCAAATGGAAAAAGAGACGAAAGAAAGAACAAGCAGTTGGAATGTTGTATAGGTTCACCAACAGAAGCTCTGAGCTGCAAACATTCAGCTAAGGCGACCAGCACAGTGCATCACATTTCGCAGCAGAGGCTGAGCATTGAAGAAAGTAGTCACCAGAGACAGTGCGCTTGCACACCAAGCGAGAGTTTGAAACTTCGTCCCGAGGCCAATGCTATAGGACACGCGAGACGAAAAGGCTCTCATTTCGTTCTGCTAAAGTTCAGCAGACACATTTAACACCCGCTGTCCCGTCGATGTTGCATGTTAATGGCAGAAGTCCATCTTAGGTGCACATAATTGGTTTTGCACATGAAAAAGCGTTCTCGCTGCTTTCCTTGATATCGCTATCTTGAGCAGTTTTTGCCAACATGGAACTCACATGCTGTCTCACAATTTTTCGATGCCTCCTCACTTAAGAAGACGAGTTGTTTATGCACTTCCGAGAACTGTCGATGACTCTTAATAATTGTTGAGCAGATTGGAAAAGTTTCATTTCCACTACAAGGCGTCTTCTTATCAATCTTAGCTGAGAATCTCTTTGTGCTGCTTTCTTGAAAAAGAAGAGGCGTGTGAAACATTAGCTTGGTAATGGTAGTTGCAACTGCCATGGTACATTAAAGTTCAAAGGCAGCCTCTCTTGCCTGTGGAGTTCAGCCACAGAAAAGCCTTTTTAGAAGTACTTTTGTTTGTAAACTTCTACTGAACTTTCAGTGCAGTTAATTTTTCGCGTTATATTCACACTCTAATTTTTTTCCTCTTTTGCAATTGTGGCCTTCATGCTATGCTCGTGTGCCTTTTTTTTCCCTGTTTCGTGCCCGCAAAGTCGCCATATGCATTACAATTGTGGTCACATTCCATTGGGGTAAATACGGTACATGCCTTCCATTTGCATTAGACCTGTTGATTAAGTGGCAAACTGAACTGTCAACAGTCCTATGGTTTCTGATTCCTCGTGTGATGCACGCTTCGGATGTTACCGGTGGAACCAGAATTTTTGCTCTTGTGCAACCTACCGCCCGCACAGGAAAATGACCGCCATCGAGAGCAAGCCAGGTATAGGGCATGTAGTTCGACTTTTTGTTTATTGAACTGATTTGTATGTGAGTCGATTTCATTTTTTGGCACATGTTGCTCCATGAATCATTATGGGAACCGGCACAAGGCATATATTACCAGCAGCTAGGCCAAACCTACTCAGACCACATATAGGTTGGCTGCATGTGTAGGTCGACTCCTTCAATTTCTGATGACCATTTTTGCAAACGGTGGGCATTATTGCAACGAGTGCGACAAACCTTCAGTGCAGTTTTTCTTTCTTTTTCATGTAATGACCTCTTGTGCCAAAAATATTCGGGATATTTGCTTTGAAATTATTCGAATAAATTTACTTTTTGCCTTGTATTGGCTTAGAGGCAAAAATCTACTATTCACACAAGCCTGTACTCCTATATTCATACATAGTTTGCGGCGCTACCAAAGCTAGAGTGCCTCTTTGCAGTAACTGCGTCCACGCCCAAGAAGTAGCTTGTCATACGACCAGAGTACAGACAGGCACCTTTCATTGTGACAATGCTCAAGTACCGCGACTGGCAGTGTCCTGCACCTCGTTTACCTCTTGTCACGTTTTCGACCTGCCTTCACCAACACCTCAAGAACCAAGAGTACCTTACAGCGGAGTGATACACGGCTGGCACACTTGTTCGCTTCAACTCCGTCCACACGCAAAAAGTAGATGCAGATCAATGAAGATTCTAACCAGAGGGCTCAGTAACATCCCAAGCATGTCGTTTTATGCCACTCTTATGTTTTCGTCAAAACCCTTTAAAAAGTTAGAGAAGTTCCAATGATACGTCCTAGAGCGATATACCTTTTTGGGTGCACTACTTGCGCAGCCTCTACAACATTGCACACAAAGTGTGAAACAGAGTATATTGTCACGGGATCTTATCATAGCCGCGACAGCCGCAGTTTGATATAGGTGTAACGCAAAAGCGCTCATATGCTGTGTGACATCAGTTTATGCAAAGAACCGTGGGTGGTCGAAATTAATCTGGAGCCCTCCACTGTGGCCTCTCTCTCTTTGGTGGTGCACTACTTGTTTGGCGTTGATGCGACCACGGGTGCACAGTGGGCTGCGACTGATTTTCCTTTCGTAAACTAACCCTTATTTTTGGACAGGGCACCCAGTGTGTAATGAGGTGAAAAGCAGGGAGCATATAGGTGGCCTGCTGTGGGTTGGGGAAGGGATAGAGGGTTTCGTGATCTTCACTGCAGCTGCATACTAACACCCAGACTTAAGGCAACAGTGAAAGCTCCCGTCACGCTCACTTGCAGCGATCGTTCTTGCGGCCAGGAAGAACAAAACTCGCAAGGCACGAGGTCACCAACCGGTGACCGGTTTACCTGAGATCTCCCAAGGTAGGTGAGGCATTCCTTGATAGCGTGCAAGTCGGCTGACAGCAGGTGAGACAGGAATGCAAGCAAAGGGACAGGTGTCAGCCCGGTGGAGGTTTCCTGCACTTCAGGAGAGCGCGTCTTCATAGTCACTACTCCCTTTTGCATCACTGTGCTACCTCGTCTGCTGTACTGCTGGGGGGGAACTCTTGCTGAATGGTGTTGGTGATCTGTGTGCACTGCCTATTACTCTTTGAGATCTCCTATTGGTATGCTGCTGCAATAGAAGGGAGCTCAAAGAGAAGCTAATCTAGTCAGAATTTCTGAAGCAAGACAGAGGAAGGTGGTGAGAGGGATGCGCGTGTGGCCAAACCTCTGTCTGTGAGCGCAGTGCTCGTGCTGTCCTTTCCCTCGTGCCCACCGTTTCAATTATTTGCATTAATTCTTCTTGCAACCACTATATTTTCTTATCTATGAGTTGTACTATAATTCAGTAAACTGGTGGTTCTGTAAAATCTGGCAAATAAGTGGCATTTTTGTACAAGTCGCATCTTTTCCTACGTGCTCAGCAAGCATGGTGGTCAAGTGGTAACTTTCGTAACGTGGTTGAATGTACTGCATGCGTACTGTAGTGTTCTGAAGGGGATTGTCTCCATTGCATATTTGCCGTCTTGTCTGTCAGCTGCCCAACTTGGTATTCACCTGAAGAATAGCAGCTGCTATCCCTTGTCTTCTTCGGTCAGCAGCCATCTCAATGATGAACTTATTGCAAAAAATGGTGAAAGGGCTGCGTAAATTCTGCAGTAAAAGCGCAGCATAAAGTCTACAATTGCCCTGCATAGTTTATGCTGGTGCATAAAAAAAAATAAATCACATTGAGTTGCATTGCAGCACTGGAGAAATTAGAGAAAAAGCCACAGGTTATACACTAGAAAAGATGGCTTACTGTGTGTGTGTGCAGTCACAAGCTGTTGGCTGGGATGCATATTATGACAATTTGGTATAATTAATTCAGTGACAGATTTCACTTCAACGTGGTTTTGGCTTCCCAAACTGTCAACCTAATGCGGTTAGTAGTGTGCTGCCGTAGTGTGAGTTTACCAATGTTTGTGTGGACCAGGCGCTGTAGTGTAAAGCAATCAAAAGGGTGCCCACTCTGGTGCCTTTTTCACTCGAGCCTCAGCCTGCCAGATTAAAAGCAAATTTGTGTGCAGGGTTCACTATCACAGTTTGTGTGAGCTTGAATGTAATGGTCTCTCGCTGGAGCTTGATCCTGACATGTCAAAAATTCATGCGGCGTGTCCTAAATAAAAAAAAAAGAACTAAGGCCAAGCATAGTGAGACACTGATGTTTTCTGAGTCTTTGTGATGACTACCTTAGCTGCCAGTGCATTTACTTTTGGGCTTTTAGGCTGCTGTGTTGTTGCATTGCATATGTTACTCGTCATCGAAACCCCTCAACCATAGAAAGCATCAACTGTGCTTGGTGACCCTGTCTCCTTTTCCTCAGTTGGCCATTTATTATTTTGAATAAACAGTATGAGTGAAACTGGTCTATCTACTCCTTTGAGTTAGGAGTGTGTGGCAGCAAAGGTGTCCACCACAGCAGGCCTAGTTGCAGCTAGTGCCACAGGAGGGCACTATGTGCAGAACTGCTTTGGGAAAGGGCATTGGAATGGGCCAGAAAGGTAGAGGAAAAAAAAAAGGGTCATAGGCGTTGGGGGGCCACATGTTTTGGGGCTGTGTGTCTTGTCACTTCTGAAGCGTGACAGTTGTGCTGCTTGTCACCTAAGAAGTTTTTTTTTTTTTTGCTGCGTTGAGTTTCCGGTATGCGTTTTTGACCTCCATGCATTACGTAGGGACTAACTGTTTTCAATTTTATGCCGTTGGCAGAAGATGCTGTGAGCAGCGATCATGAACGTGAAACATCGAAGCTGGCCCTGCTTCCTCCAGCGCAGCTTGTGCTTCCTGGGAACAGCCCTGCCGTGCAAGTGGCATGTGGCATGCACCACACAGGTGAGGAGGATAGGCACAGTTGCCGACAGTTTGGCTGTGCTTTCCACCATGGGTGGTGACCGTCTGCCCCCTTTATTTCTGCAGTGGTGCTCTTGCAGAATGGACAGGTGTATACATTTGGCAGCAATCAGCACGGGCAGCTAGGGCATGGTGATCTCATCCTTCGGTAAGATATATATTATTTTTTTTTATTCTGATGAGGAAGCCTTCAGCAATATAAATCAATCATTAACTTAGTAGGGGCAGCAAATTTCCAGAGTTGCCCTTTAAACTCTGTTCAGGAAATGCGTCTCAAGTTGTTTTGCGGATTAAAGCATTGAAGAAATGAGCAGTAAAACAACAGATACTTTTTCAATGAAAAGGAGGATCTATCTACATGCAGAGAAGTTTTTAACACAATAAATTTAGCTCTCTCCTGGTTTTTTGAAAGCTATGCTGGTGTTGTAACATAACACTTTGCTTATTGGCAACTGAAGGTTTGTAAATATGCTGCAAAATATTCCTTCTGTTTGATTAATGTTGCACAGACACTTTCATTCTAAGAACCATTCATCATGAAAGCCGGTCTGTTTCTAGCCAGTCCGCTAACTGGGTGTATCAAGAATAGGCTTGAGACTTCGATAGCAAGCCAATGCTCATAATGTCTTGTGTGCAACATGCTAGAAACATTGTTAGGGCTGCCTGTTGTGATGTTTTGAATACTAATGTGTTTCTCACAATCCTTATGTTGTCAGGCCCAATGAATAACTTTAGGATGTCCTGAGTAAAAAATTTTCCTTTTTGCGCACTATCCTCACAAACTTGTATCTGTTTGGTACTGCTACTTCTCTTTGGTCTGTTCATTTGGTTTGTAGTGCTCGCGCGGTCTAAAATCAAAATCTTTTAATCTCTGTTCTTTGCAGAGGTTCGCCAACACTAGTCTACACATTGCCAACTGTAACACAGGTCGCAGCCGGCAGCAATCACTCTGTATTTCTTACCGCATGTGGACAAGTCTACACATGTGGAAGCTATCAGGTGGGTTTCTGTAAACGACATTTGAACGTTTTGGAAGGGACGACTCTCAAGTTTATTCATGGCTGAATGCATTGGAAGTTATGCATTTTGAGTCAGTGCCAATGTCTGTTCTTAATGCTTAAAGGCATCATTTGCGATGCATAACTAGAGAAAGCATTTATTTACAAGTCGCAGAAAGCATTCATTTGCAGGTTATTCAATTCTAAATTTTGCACTATGCAGTCCTGTTGGTATGCACATTAGAAGACATTTAAGGGACTGTGAAATGCAGTTGTTATCCATTCTTTAAGTTTATTTCAGTCCTCATTATGTATATATATTTTTTCGGAACAGTTCTCATTTTATCACAAGATGCAATACCATCAGCAGTTTGTCTTTTTGTACAAGAGGTGAAAAGCATAATCTGGTGTTCTAATCTAAGAACCTGCTGACATGTGAGTGCTAAAAACTGCACAGTCATCTGTGCTTGTGACTTGCGCTTAGTGTTAGCCACTCAATTTCTTCTCGGGACCGCAGCGGTGGCCGAGTGGCTGAGCATCCACCTCGCATGCGGGAGGTGCGGGGTTCGATCCCCAGTGCCGCCGGGTACCCACCGGTGATACAATGGGTACAAACTTTCCCCTGGTCTAGTGCTCAGCATATTTAGGGTGAAATGCTTGGGAAATAGGTCTTTGACCCCACCTTGAGAAATTGAAAGTACCTTGTGCCATGGTGCTCTTTGGCCTCAGATGCCCTTGCGCCACAAAATTTTATCATCATCATCATCAATTTCTTCTCGAGAAACAGCTGCCTTGGCCAGAGCTTGTTATGCTTGTTGGCATCTTATGATTTCTTCCAGTCACACCCTCTCCTCCTCCTCCTCCTCCTCCTCCTCCTCCTCATTCCTTTTTTAACTTGAAATGAAGCACTGTCATCTTGGTTCTCTTGCCTCAGAAAGGCCAGCTGGGCCGGGGTGCGCCGGAGGAAGGTGCTAGTGGGGGTAGTCGGCGTCGAAGCAGCAGTGGAGATGGCCATGGACTCTGGCATGCCCTGCCGGGTGCTGTGCCAACCATTGGAGTGAAGCGCGGCCGCAGGGCAACCTGGGTTGGCGCCTCGGGCGACCACACGTTTGTCAAGCTTGACGAATTTCTCACCAGTGCCTCCAGCCTGGCCCACTGCAGCTTGGTTGCCAATCGCAGCTGTCTGGGTGAGCTCCACGTCTGACGTTCTGCTGTGTTGTTATACCAGTCGTCTTTCTTCTTTGCCCGTGTTGGCTGACTCCAGCAGGAATTTGTGCAAAGCTTGTTCAAGTAATCTCATGGTCCTAGTTGTCAAGAAGGTGCAGAAATGTGGCCATTGTACGAGAAACTTTGGCATTACGCGGTTGTCAGAGTCTTGCAACTTTTCTGTGCAGTAGCATGCAAAATGATCTAGGAGCTGCCAAGTAAAGCGAGCAAAACCAAAGGCGGAATAACCAGAAATGCTTTGCTCTTGCCGTGGTCACTTTTGTGCTGTCCTGGAAATATTGCCTGTGAATTAACTTGAGGCTTTCAGTAATGGTTTCTGACCCTGGCCTGAGCATGCCTGAAATTTAATTGGTTGGCTATGAGATGCAAGCTGCAATGGCTGAGTCTCTTTAGGGGTGTAAGCAACAGTTAAGAAATAGAGGTACGCTTTTTATTGCTTTTGTCTTTAAGCTGTCATGGCTCGACACATGCATCAAGCGAGGTCTGCTGTTGTCTACTGCACATTTTCGTAAAGTAGCAGGTGTAAAAATTTTATTAAGTGGTGCCTTGTAGTCCACACAGTATTAGCAGTCTGTCACAGGCGGTGGGAACCTAGAGCACAATTCTTGTGGAGGTCACACGCAGGTTGCTTGTAGGTTAAAACAGCACTGCACTGAACTGTTTGATTTATGAAGGGTACTTGCAGTACTGGTGCTTTGTCTTGTGATTTTCAGACTATGAGCTGGTCGCTTCAGTACTGGTTCGTGCTAGCACATGTCATTAGTTTACCATTGTACATTGCAATTATTGCAAACAAAAACGGCATGACTGCAATAGTCGTCTGCTAACGATGACGAACTTGGTGTTATGGGCCTGATGATGCAAACTGAAGTGCTGTGAATGGCAAATCTTTTACGATTCCTGCTGCAGGTTGTGAACGTTGTACAGTCAAACCCAAATATATCGTACTCACAGGGGATTGGGAAATATTTCAGTATATCAATAATTTGATATATAAAAATGGCTTTAAATAAGCTTATCTGCAATCTACGAGGGAGAATACATTGCCCCCACGCTAGTGACATGCTTCTTGTGTACTGGCAGCACTTCGTTTGCTAGGCATTGCTAGGTCTAACCAGCTTCGCATCGAAGCTGCTGGGGACGGTGCTTTGGAACTAGCCACTGCCTTTCATAAGATGTCTAATCCTATTACCAGTGCTCTGTAAACAGAATAATTTTTAGTTGAAATTAAGGTACAGTTGGTCTGCGCAACACCTTCAGCAGCAAAGCATGCCATGCGAGGGCCGTTGCTAGGGTTTAGCTAGGTTGGCTTTACTGCATGACAGTGATGTGGCATGGAAAATGAGCAAGACACCAAAGGCCACCCTCAAGCACATCTCACGTTCACCTTGTCATATGGTTTCACAGCGCTAGCACTACCAGCAGGTGCCCAAGGCCACGCAGCCGACTGGTCTCTGCACGCAACAAGTGATTGAAGAGTGGCATTAGGAGTAGCGCTACTTGCAGGGGCATGGCACGCTGTTCGATATATCGAACGACAGGCGAAATTTCATTTCGATATATGGCACTGCTTTCTTATACTTTTACACTGGGTTTTCAAGGGGACAATCTCTGTGTTCGATATAGCCAATAGTTTGAAATATCAGGGTTTGATATATCTGGGCTCGACTGTGTTGCATGGCTACGTAGTTGACTGTGTGCTTTTTCATTGTTTCTCTAACTCAAAAATGTGTCCAATTGACAATGTTTCAGGGATTGTTTCAAAAGACACGGAGCAAGCATCGAAGTTCAAGTGCCTAATGATCAACCGAGCTGATGGC
>JARKHS020006720.1:0-107500 GCA_030143305.2 Amblyomma americanum
GCACAAGCACAACCGTAGCAATATCACTCTTAATAATTTTAAAATAGAGATAGTGAATTCCTTTACAGGACTAGGCGTACTTTTCAACGAGAAAATGACATGGGATGATCATACGAATTACGTAGCATCAAAATTGTCCCGAGTCATTGGATTGATTTCCACTCATAAGCACATCCTCCCCAAAAAAGTGAAAATTCTACTTCATAATTCATCGTCCTGTTCCCATCTAAATTACTGTCATTTGGTATTGGGGCAAACATCCCTCACGAACCTACGAAACTTGTACGTTCGGAAGAAAAGAGTGCATCGAATTATATACAATGTAGCATATGATGATCGATCTAAACCGCTCTTTATTAAAAACAACATAATGCGAATTCATGATCTGTACGCATACCGCTTAATTTCTAAATACATTACTGAGCTCAAAATCAATATCTCGTTCATGGCACAACTGGCTTCACTGCAGAAAAGAAATATCGCGTATGCAACCAGAAACACCGATATTTAGCACATACACTAATTCAGAACTGATTACGGACAAAATATGCTTAGAAACACTCTTCCATATTTATTAAACTTGTGCCAAAATTACTATTTCAATCTTGAATATATTCGGCCAAAAGATTTTTGTCATTTTGTTTCATCTATACGCGAGCGGGTAGCGTCTTTTGTTTCATGTGCCACATGATAATATGCCCATCATTTTGTTTGTTATGGTTTTTGCAATTGTGTAAAAATTGCCCTTTTTATGCATTATATTTCTTTCTGCCTGTGTTGAAACGCTTGTCCTGTATGCCTTTTTTTTTAGAAAAGTTATGTATTTGTATCGGGGAAGGCGAGAGCCCGTCAAGCTGGAAATCTAGCTTTTTCTCTCTGCCTCCCACATCCCTGGGATGGAAAATAAAGGTATTATTATTATTATTATTATTATTATTAATATTATTATTATTATTATTATTATTATTATTATTATTATTATTATTATTATAAATAATATATACATAAGTAGTAAGTGCGAGCTCTATGAGAAAAAATATTATTTTCGAAATTTACTCCGCAAAATGCTCTGCAAAAGGAATATAATTATCCTTTAGCGATTCGCCGGAAAGCATTTCTGCTGTCATTTGAACGGGTCTGCAATGAATGTTGCGCGAAAATGTTCTCAAAGTGCAAACACTCGATCGCCCCTGAACCGGAGCTCGGGGTGCCAACACTGAACAATTGCAGAAAGTGCTCGCTTCATTAAAACAAAAAACTCTCAGTGAAGAAATGCATGTTTTGCGCTTTTTGAAAAGAAAGCGCCCACACCATACTGTGCCATTCAACAAATGCGGTGCTCTAAATGAACGCCGTGAGCTTTCTGCTTCGTTTGCACTCAGATGTAAGGCAGCAGAAGCTCTAAGCTCGTGCGTGTGACTGCTAATGAGGGCGCAATGCCGCAGCCACGGCGAATCTAAATAAAAACCCAATTTAAATGCACAGGTGCACTTGACACCTTTGGCACATGCTGTTCGATTTGTGTCCCATGCGCGCTCTGTCTGATTTTCCCTCAAGCGTCAACCATAAGAGAAGACGCACAGAGGCCGCAGAACGGGCATGAACTTTGCATGATGTAATGAATGCCGACAGTCACATCAGCGTTGTGTTCGTGAAAAATCTTTGCAGATTTTGTTTTGCTAAGTTGCTGTCTCATTTGTCACAGGCAGGAAATTTCTTCTTTTTTTCGCTAAATATATGTCCTGCTGGCTTTGCTAAAAGTCTGAGATCGCTATCACGCAGCTTTTGAAGCCAATGCAACAAATTGAAGGTCCTAGGGAGGCGCCTGAAGGTCTGCCTATCCAGATATTATAAAGAAGAGATTAATTAGAAAGCTACATCTTTCTTCACTTAAAGTGGATTTTACGCTATTTTCGGCGGATCAAAAGCTGCAACTTTTGAGAATCTTTTGTTTTAGTTAAATGTAGTCCTTGTAATAAACTTGCATTTTTGAATTGACTACTGTGCTAAATATAAAGCATGCAGTCAAGGTTTCGGAGTAAAAAAAGTTGGTGTGCACACATCAAGAAGACTTTTTTTTTAGCTGCTGAAAAGAAATCTTGGTTCCAGGGTCAAAAAATGAAACTCGAAATCCCGCTGTGTTAAACTTGCAAAGTATATAACGTATTTGAGACATGCATTACAGTCTGCTCGTGTTATACGACCGCTTCCTAATCAGGATAATTTAAAACTTCTATAAAGTGCAACGCTGAGCAGGCAGGTAACGGTTACAGAATTTTCCACGATACTATTTACCCTAGCAATGCTCAATTCAGTACAGTTACCTTTTTAAGATTATCAGTGGAAATCGACTAGGCAGGAAGTTCATTTTTACTATCCGTCAGTTCCTTCAGTATTGACACCCTTTGCATAGTTTCATAGAATCAAAGAGTTTACGGAGATGGATGATTACAATTATCACACCCCACAATTACGCTTTACCACACACGCCAGCTCATTTTTTATAGCGCAATAAAATACACTAACAGCTGCTGTTTGAAAGTTCGATACAATGGCTTAGTTTGAAAATAAAATTAAAGAAAAGCTGTAAAAACTTTCAATTAATTAAAATCTCTTATGTTTGTGACGTCATTCGTATTGCAGTGAATTTATATATTTCTAAGTATCATTGCTTTTGTTGTGACATAGCGTAAGAGCGCTTACTGCCTTCCACCCTGTAACACTTTTTACCATCGATCAATATTCGGAATGAATGATACGTAGGTTGAACTTGTGTAATTAGAGTTCACCTTTTCTCTGCGTTATTGTATGCGTTATTGCTCTTATCGGCCGTTCTTGATTGGTGTCTAAGGCGTCGGGCTGCAGTGCAAGCGCTGAAGTGTTTGAGATTCTTCGCTACGGCCCAGATTCGACAAACCCGCCATGCAAAAACACCCATTAAATTCACAGTGAAAAATTCTAGTTGGGCAAAGTAAATCTGCAGCCATGCACTAAGACCTGCCTCCAAGCGTAGTGTTACATCTGGCGCTTAATTAACAGCTAATAATATTCGGTAACGTGATTCCACCTGTGCGTTCAGCCGGCTACAAACCTGTATAGAACTCTAGAACAGCCTATGACAGCCGCTGCTGCCTGGAGGGCCTATGTAGCTTGTAACGAGAGGTTAAGTTGCGTGCAGGATGTGCGTGCAGAACAAGGTTTTCTTCATAGCCCTACGCCAGTGGTAAGTGATGCTAATGCATTTTCCGATGCACCATTGGAGCGCTCTATAGACGTGTGTGGACGACTCTACGAAAAAAGGAATGCAAATCTTTGCTGAGATTTGTTATTCTGTACGCCAAGTGAGCTGTGAACGTACCGTATTTAATCGAATCTAAGCCGACGCCCGAAAGCTGAAGGCCAGCTAAAAAAGAAAAAAAAACTCTCTTCGAATGCAAGCCGGCCGCAAAAACAACTGAGAACGACAGCAGAGAACGCACGCAAACGACATTCATTTCCACGAATCTTCTGCCGCTGACTCGTCCTCCTCATCGCTGACCTCCTTACCACTGTCCTCTTTGCACAGTGAACAATCTTCTGTGCCATCAAGTGCATTGGAAATCCGGTTGTTCCGAAACAAGCCCTGTAGCCTGCGTCATCGCAGGCTGCGGCGATGCAGGTGGCTGCAACGCCTAGCGACGCGCGCTTGGTGCGGCCTGTTTAAGTTGGCTCGCGCGTTTCACTGATCCCGTAGAATGCCTCGATTTTTTTCAGGCTCTCTCGCTTAGAACTGTAGCAGTTCTGTGGTGACTGGAGGTGCCGCTGACCATCGCGAATTCACGAACTCTCCCAGCTCTAATTTCACTTCGGGATGGCGATCTTACTTCCGGCCGGTGATTCGAGAAAGCTCTCCTCGTTGCGGCGCAAGCAAAAAGTCAATCACGTTGCCCCCCCCCCCCCCCCCCCCCCCCCCCCCCAACGACGAACATTCTTTTTGTCCACGCCGAAGTCCTGACCGGCTAGCAGGCTTGAAGATTGCCCTGAATGGAGCACAACTTTTCGCTTGAAGTCAGCACTGTTATAATTCCGTCTGCTTAGTGCCATGATGTCGGTGAAAAATGACGTGTCCGCGCCTCCAAAGGAACAGAAAAGGAGGTAAAATGGCAGTCAATGCTCGCGTGTGGTTTATTGGTATCGGCAGCCTATAGTAGCAGCTATAGTGCAGTCTCCTGTTCACGCAACTTGGGGGCGCCACCTGCGTGCTACTTTTTTTGTTTTTGTGCGTTGTTATCGTATTTTACAGATACGAAGACAAAACACTAGGACCTAAGCCAACCTATGAGTTCTATACCTAGTCTTTTTTTATAACTATCGGCTTAGATTCGAATAAATAATGTAACGCCGACGACAGTTCGAAACTACTCGCAAATTTCCAGGTGGTCTCTTTCTCTTCAGACGCTCTTGTAGGGCGAAAGTATAAGATTGCGCATTACGCCGCTCGAGTTTTCGCGAAGCGGACAAAGTTTCGCAGGTCGGGCACGCTAAATGGCACGGCTTCTATTGAGCCAGACATCGATTTTTCATCCACCTGCATGTTTCAGTCGCACGGAAGCATCGTGCATTTTTCATCCAGCTTAGGCGATGCCTGGCAGCATGTGCCGTGCTGCTCTCTTGCTATGCGTAAATCACCGCAGGCGCCTCGCATAATCCGTTAAGTGCGTTGCCAAGCGACGTTGGTAATGTCGCTCTCCGGATGTGCTGCAGTGGCGCCCACGGAAGGAAGCAGACGGCGCAGCAGCTCATGCAGACTGCGACACTTCTGTAAATTGAATCCGACAGAGCATATGGCTTCATCCTAACTTTTTCACTTTATCATTGCAAGATGTGTGTCATATATTTACTATTCATTGAGGCCTTGTTTATGGAAGTATTTGCTTTTAAACGTGCGTTTTTGCGCCTTCGCAGTTAGACTGTGTGTGTTGCCTGCGAGAAGAACAGGTTTTACAGTGTTGCTTTAACAGTATAAGGCGGAATTTTTTTAATACATGAAGGCTGGCTTATGTAAGCTCGCTGATTTTCATTGACATCGATGAAATTAAAGAAGAAGACGCGCATGGAGACCTAACAAGTATTAAGTGGACTATAACACGCTTATAATAAACCTGCAGGCTCGAGCAGCGTCACAGATACCATGGCCAAATTTATTACTTGCTCAAATTATGAGAAAAGAACTTACATAAGAACATCATAAATAGTGAACTAAAATGTGAACAAAATTAGAGCTAATGTGATGTCCTAAACTTTCACCCGACGCTCCGGTTGGACGTGACGCGATAGATAAGCTGAATAATTTTGTCATTTACTATAGCATTTTTCGGTATCTTACGGATTAAACGTAGGAAATGATTCATGAATTTTGGGAAAAAATATACGGGGCACAAAGTTTCGGCGAGATGTGTTAAAGTTTCTATGAAATATAAATCGCAAAGCAATGACCGAGAGAACACAGCGAGAAGAAAAAAAAAAGGCTGAGACAACCTTAGGAAGAATGCTGAGTAGATAAAAATCAACCATTAGGTAAGGGTGACATGCGATATATTATTTGTTGATGCAGATCATCTACTGATCATTAACTATTAGTCGTTTTTACTACAGGCATAGGTGCAAACGCGGAGTAGTGGTCTAGGCGTAAAGATTGCACTCCCCGACCCCACAAGAAGTGTATGGAATCTCACATCAATATACGAGAAAAAAATGTCGCTCAGTGCGACAAACAAAGCGCAGGGCAGTAATTTCGCACTGGCCTCTCTTACTGCGCACTGCCTTTTGTTAATGAACTCTTTAAGGAGATATTTAACGAAACAGGGAATGAATCTTCATTCCGTCTTATCCTCGCCATGCCTTGCAGTAATCATCATGCTGGCTTAAAACCCTGCATGCATCATGCTGCCACCATTACCACTTCTGGTGTTAAATGGAAGCCTCGCTTTTCGTCGGCCTGAGCGGTGCAAAAAAAATTCTGTTATAAGCGCCGATAACCGGCAGACAAATGAATTTTTCTGAGCTTATAAAACGAATCAGCATAAGACAGAAACAGCTGAAAAAACCGGACAAACAAGAGCAAATTAAAAACTTGTACAAAAAGCACGTTCAAACTGCCAAGCTTTTCGTAATAATGCTTTGCTCTGGAGCGAGTTCAAGCTCTGTCAAGGTATGTGGTGACTTCTGCATGCGAAAAGGCGACGAAGATATAATGAAAATAAGAAGACGTTAACACTGACGTAGAGCCGAAAGAGTACCGCACTTCCACAAGTCTTAAATCCAGGAACGAGAATAAGCTTACAATCTGAGCAACTCCAGTCACGATTTTAAGAATATCTGTAACCACATCATCTCTCTCATTCTCTTTCCACATCAGATGTTTGAAAAATAAACACATTTCAGAGGTTTTGTTTGACCGGTATTTTTATAATTCGTAGTTGTCCTCTTTTGTCAGCTTTGATTCCTTTCACTTCTCTAGAAAAGAGATCAAATACACATTATTTCTATACGCAGTCTGGCAAATGTGATCTTTACGTCAGCGACGAGTATGAAACTTAACTGCGTTGCGAAGCTTTTGTTGTCAAAGCTTTCCAGTAGTCTTTTTCTGTAGTATTTATCTAACATAGCGGAGAGTAAAAATATATATAAAACGAAACTTGTTAGACGATATTTTAGCCAGATACGAATAGTACAGAATACAATAGCTGAGAGATGCAAAGTATTTCGTGCTTTTTATTTTTTTCAGGTCTGCATTAACACTAGCAAGTTTCTATAAAATTTTCACCAGAACGCATACCATCGACTCTTAGCAAATTAGATCCATCAGAAAGAGTTCACTTCAGATTACTGTTCGCCCCAGAAGCACGTGGGTTATAAAAAGCAGAGCTTCAAAACTGGGGATAATTCCTGTCCCTAATGTGAGTTGTCAAGTCGACATCTTCATTACCGGACAGCTGAATCTATAAGACACTGCTATCTCTGGCAAGGAGCCAGAAATGGAGCTTCGCCTATGGCCCTTAACTCAGAAACCTTATCACGAAATGAACTCGTTATGAAGATATAAAAACCTGCACAGTCTGTTACAGCTGTAAAACAAAATGGAGAAAGGGCCACGCTTATAAAACCGTGAAGATCAAAATAGTAACCATATGGGTCTTGTACGACGATGAACCGAAAGAAACTGAGGCTTCAGTGTAGAAAGAAATGGTGCAGCAATGGCTTGAAGGAGCTAATGACTGCGCTAATTAACACGAAGCCTGAGTTTTCCCCCTTTTCCTTTTTATCCCAATGCCTTTTCAGCAATGTTATCTCGCATAATACAGCCAACGATACGTTGACATCGACTAGGCTAAGTCATTATAAGTGTGTCCGTTACGAACACTGCCAGACCCATTTACTCGTTGCATTGCAGCGCTTTTATCGGCCAGTGCACCCGAGTGCGCGGGATGCTTTCAACGCAGTTCCCTATTAGGGCCTTCGTTACTCGCAAGATTGACTGCTGTTCATCTAGTATGGAAGCCTTCTCATTAAGGAACCTCTTACTGTTTTGTTGTAACATTCGTTTTTGTTTTATGCAGTTTAGGGATGGAGTTGTGCTTATCAGGATTGTTAGCGTTTAGGCGATGGGAGGTTGCTAAGAGGCTATTGCAGGTACAGTCAAGCAACGTGCATTGTTTGCTGCGAAATTGTTTTTATTTATTTATTTTAACAATATGGCAGGCCACCTAATGGGCCTATGCAGGTGAATCTAACAGCACCATCCTTACAATGAACAATGCATTAAAAAGCGAGAGAAAATATGGCGCACATGTTCAGAGTTGTCTAAGCACTGTGACAACAAAAAATTTGTGATCAAGTTGTCGTCCTTCAAATATTTATAAGAAACCAATGCCCCTTGAGCAGTTATGGCAGAAGCGTATTCTAGGTATCTATTAACTCATCATTATTAAAATATCTGTTTTGCTTGCCAATTTTTAGCACCACAAGAAATTAGAACACGTTTAAAGTGAGCGGTTAACCCTATGTGCAAAACTTTCCGAACAGCTTCGAACATTTCTCTTACAGTCGAGGTCATAGCTTTGAAACGCGGACGTTTGGGCTCCCACAGGACGGAAGTGAAATCATACTCCTCATGTTTTGTACTTGTAGTGTTCGCACAAATCATAACCTCTCTTTTACGCGCTGCCTCAAACATGACGGGAAGAAGGGAATCCTGCTCACACCTCAAAGCAAGGCGGGACTGCTACATTTATGTACACAAAAATTGACTTGATGGGGAGGAATGAGGTGTTATACAAAAAGAGGCTTTCCATTTTGTTAAGCCTGTTTACATCATAGAACTCGACCTAATTGGTATCTTTGATAGCTACGAACATTTGAAGCTGCTTATGAGAATAGCGAAAGGAAACTCTCGAGGGAAGAATGACAAGTGATCATACAATGTGATGCTGGAGGTATGTCAAGCATTGAGGCTTTGCTTCTGGGCACCGGTAACGAAAAAGGATCTTCTTCCTCGAGTTGGCGCCGGCCCCGAAGCCGTTGCTGTTGCGCTCGCCAAGCTCAACGGGCTGCTGCCGCGGCGTTTTCACCGTTGCCAGACAAGGTGGGAGGGATGGGAGTCAACATTGCACACAGTACGAACGCTTCGAAATCACGAGGAGAACTGAGCTGGCTCGAAAAGCAAGGCTACGACACACTTAGCGATCGTGCTATTGTGGTGTGATCAGCAGAAGCGAACAGGGCGCAGCACACAAGTATAACGTGCTTTCCCGTGCTATAACGCTAGCAAGTAGTACGTGCGCTTCATGCCGTGACGTCACAGCGCGCCTCAGCCGCAGATTTTCAGCTGCGAGTGCCGCGCGTGAAGCTAGGGGCTCTGGAGAGGTGAAATGTATCCAGACAACAACCACCTCGACTTTGATGAAAGGCGGCCATAATGATGTCGGGTTGACAATGCTGCCAAATTACAAAGTGCCGACCCTCGTCCAGGTAAGTAGAGCTCTTTTGCAGGGACCCCTCTTCGGGTTGCAGTTGGCAGAACCTGAAAAATCATGTACGGCGCCACCCTCCTCCTTCGATTTTGTGTGGAGTGAGTGCTTAGGGTAACGTTTGGCCGATTTAGATCCTGCACATTGCGGACGCGTTCAGCGGCTTATCGTGCACTTACTCTCGCAGTGCTGAGCGCTTCCCAGCTTCTGCGTGAAACCTTGTACGCATTCCAGGTTATGAAGACGATTGCTCGCTCTCGAATAATGTACACCCCCCCCCCCCCCCTCTCGACAACTGCTGCCATCGCATAGCTCACAAACATGGTTCGCGCACGCGAACATCATTTAGACGCATTGTTGGCAGCCTTGGGGCCCACTTCTTTAAAGTGTCAGCCAGCAAAACAATGGCGATAGTATTGTTGGTGCCGTCCACAACGCGCCTTTGCCACCCTGTCGTCAGAAAGCCAAGGATGCGAAAACCTGCTTGTGTGGCGCCAGATGGTTACTGATTTTCAGCGTAAAGAGGAAGCGGTAGATATTAGCCTTCACATTTTGCGATGAAAGATTGTGTACTTCAATTTCTGATATATTGCGCTAAAGTTGCATAGTTCGTTATAAAGGTCTGTTGGAATTATTATGGAACTCACCCCCAACAAGCACTTCTTGCTTGAAAATTTGAAGTGTAATATGAGAACATGCAGACATAGTTCTTAGAGGCAAACAGGCTCCTAGAAACGAATACTTAAAAGTAACCTTCGTTGATAAAGCTTCTGAGAAAGGTAAAACCTCTATATTAAGGCGATAGCCTTTAATGGCTCATACTCGCGGTGTCCGTCCATCCGTCCGTGACACTCTTCAACTCGATAAGAAAAAATCTTTGTGCATGATGGGATTCTAACCACCATTCTTCTGTTCCGCAGCTGAGCGTGCTAACGACTACGCTACTTCCTGCCAACGCATCATGTAATTCTCCTTGTGTAGGACGCTGGAGAGTGTTTGCGGAAAGGCGCCGAATCAGATGCATGCCTCCCAAATGCCCTCCAGTGTCTCCAGCATTTAAGATTCACAAACAATTGTGTACTTAATTAACATCTTACCACACATCAGTGACGCAAGCAGCAACACCGCGCTAAAGGTCAACAAAGTGCCCCCTTGAATTTTTCTTTCTGTCTATAAAAAAGCTTAATATTCATATCATGTGGCCTTGTGCAAACACGTTTGACTCTATGTACGAAGGCAAATTTCATAATGGTAAAATTTGGGACCTTCAGAAGGCATACAGCGGTGACTTTAACTCAAGCTGATCTTCTTGTTGGCAACGTCTTTTACATAAACCGAGCAATACCTGCCATTCATGCTCTTTGCGCTGTGAATGCGTGCATGAGCATCAAAAACAGCGTGTTGAAACTCGCGGCTTGAAGTGCACTGTTAGATGGCACAGGCGTTCCTCGATTGCGGACCACAGTTGCGGGTTTAATGCGTAAGCCTAATTGTACGTATATCCACACATGCTTCCCGAAGAATCTGAACAAAAAATTCACATAGAAATGCGCAGTTATAACTATAACATACGCCCGCAAAAGAGAAGCTATCCACCACCAGCATTTGAGACGAATGCCTGTTTCTTTATATTTCCTTACTTGACACTCTTAATTTTCAACTCACCTCTGTTTTCTCCTTCACCGTTATATCCCGCCTTTCCTTGCTTACCGTAGAGCGTAAGAAACCGCCATGTTCTCCAAGTAATCCTCCCTGCCATTCCCTCTCTTATGTGTTTCTCGCTCTCGTTGCTTTTTTTTAAACGCTTCAGCCTATTTCGTACACGTGCTGCAAAAGAGAAAAGATGAGAAACATCTCGGGCTATCTTTCTTGTCTGATCCTCCAACCATCGCGCTGTCAGACATTTCTACAGTTGGAGGTGAAACTGCAAGATGCACTGACATAAGAGTCTCAGGCCCGTCATATAGATCAGATCGAGGGTGTTGTGAAATTCTGTCCGCCTGCACTCCCTTCTGAGTCGGCGGTGACGACAGCAGCGTTACGGGAGCTTGCATAAAATTTTCTAATATTTCAGGATTCTTAATGGCAGTGTTTAATGGTGATGTCCTGCAGCTGAGAAGGGACAAGGAGAAGGAACGCAGACATCGAGTGTGATGCAAGACTATTTTTATGAATTTTTTGCAAAGCTTTAAATATAAAATATTGAAGCGTTTTTTTTTTGGTTGTGCTTATGTGTGCTTGCGCTAGTACGCTGCGCGCACTAGTATGACACAGGGTAAAAAGAAGCTTTTATAAGTGCGCCGTGGCATATATTATGGCTAAGATGTGTTCTTACGAAAGAGGGTTGAAAAGAAGTACTAGTCGATTACATTTATTTATTTATTTATTCAAAATACCTTACAGGGCCCAGAAGGGCATTGAGTAAGGGGGGCAAAATAACGGATTAAGTACGATAGGATAATGTGTTAAATACAACGCGGAGCACAAGGAAAAAAGTAAAAACAATTATAATTATACAGGGCAAATCGTAACAAGACATACATCGCCGCGAGCAACAAAAAAGTGCATAAAAGGTAGCAAGAATGCATTCGCGCAATGACATAATGAATGAATTCCAGAAAAGAGATGCCTGAACCCCTTTGCCGTGAAATGGGGTGGGTCAAAGGAATACATTCACGAAGTAAAAACATTTTGCCTCATACATCAGACTTCGAGATTACTACTACCAAGTCCCTTGTTTATATGCGTGAATTGACTTTGCCGTGGCCTAGAAAAGCAAGCGCACGTCGAGCCTAAAAGTGACCTAGATCAATCTGGCGGAAGCTGGGCATACTAACGTTGCTCCGACCGCGCCGCGAACAGGGTCCAAGGTCGGCAAGACTAGCGTATCTCAGCACGTTGCTGGACACGCCCGAACAAGCATCGAGCCCACCCCCACGAGATACGATCGAATGCTTTAGATGTGACTCGGTGGATCGACCAACTTGACACCGCTCAAGGGTCCCGTAGGAGAGAAGAGTAGATGCCCCTCCTATTAGCAAAGCGAGTGCATCGTAATTCTCGCGCATCTGACGACAGCGGTGGCGCCTCGTCGCGTTTTCTTCGGTGATCTGAATGGGCGGACAGTGCTATTGCGTTGTTGGAAATAGACTAAGAGCCCCTACGGCACCAATTTCTCAACCTTCTAGCTGCTTTCCTAGGAAAGCACTTTCCTGAAGCTTGTAACCTGAACAGATATTCGCCCAAAAAATCCGCTTTGAAGCTCCTCAAAAGTTTGTAGCTAGGCATGCATAATTGATATGTTCGTATCGCACACAAATTAAATCCATTTATTTCAAGTATTTCGCACCAAAAAAAGAAAACTGATGCAAAAATTACAGGAAGGACATGCATTCATGACTGCAGATTAGCTAATTGCAGATTTGCAGATTTGGATGACTGCTGATTTGACACTCTTTGTCAGGCTGGTTATGTCTGTTTCGATCTAATATACGTTAAAGGCGTTAATTTGATTCGTAGCGCCGACCAGGTATTCGTGAAGTAGTTCGTTTTAAGTCAGACAAAAACTTTGATGATAGACGTGCTTATTTTAGCACGTTTTTACTAAAATATCATTTAATGAGACTAGCTCTTTTCAATATATGCATAATCGAGCTCTGTATAACCTCACAGGCAAACTTTGAGCTGAGAGATGAAAAAGCTCACAGTGCGCATAAGATTCTTAGAGTAAAAGTTAAAACTTATGCGAGTTGCAATTCTCCTAAAAAGTACAATGGCAAATCATTATTCTTTTGCAAGGATTCTATTTTAGGAAAGCATGCTTCAGACAGGAACTGACAAGAGCATGTTTGTGGCGCTGATGCTCGAAGCAAGTATGATGTGACGTATGGTTCTGTAAAACAGGAAAGGCTGTTTTCTTGATGAGTCGATGTTCTATTTCACCAACATATATACCACACATAAGTTATTCGAAGGCAAACTCATTTTGGTGAATGGGGCAAAAGCGATCAGAAGAAACACTTTTTTTTAGTTATTGCGACTTGAAACGTAGACAGTAATATTGCACGAAAAGAAAATCTTCTGAGCATTCCGTTCATTTCTCATAACATGCAGCTCCAAAACTTTGTTTAAATGGAAGGTTATATTCAAGGCGGCAATCTGTAGTTAGCATGGAAGCGGTAGTTGGTACAGAAATCGTTACTATCTGTGCATACTCAGCGACCCATTTTCTTAAGAGGCGAATTATCTCTTAGAAATCTGTAAAGAGTGAGCATAAAAATCAGCATGAGTTCATTTTGAGGAGTGATATGCATGTTTACTGCGACGACGTTAAAGATTTGGAAGACATTTCGAGCGTGCGACAGGTACGGAGTGCTTGCTATGACTTGGTTTACCTTATCATGAACAGTATTTTTTATTATGCGCTTCTCTTATAGTTGCCCCAATGCAGATTACACTAGTTTGCATGCGATTGAAGCATTATGCGATGTCTTTTCGACCTTTACATGTGCCGAAAAAATGATCCTCCAAAGTGATCTTGGTCCAGCCGCCGACCACTTTCACGCATGTTGTTATCGTAGAAATCCTAAGTTTTAAGAAAGCAGAAAACGTTACACAAAAAAATTTTCCGCCTGCGAACTAATTGCATTTAGTAAATACTTTTTCAGGGGAGAAATAACGGCTTCAGTTTCGTTTGGGTTAGTTTGCTATATTTGGGTGAGGTTGCGCCGATGGTGTCTACACGTTGCTTAGTTCTCAAACACATCTTTTCAGGGACGTAGTATTCCATCTCAAGTAGAGAATGTTGCGGGTTATCAAGATTCTTCGGCTTTCGTCGAAGATGAGGAATGAACATCACATGAACCCATGCGTGTGTTTCGGTACTCCATTACCTCAGAGCAAACGTCACTGCGGGAAGCTGCCTCTGCGAGCAGCAACGTTTTGAGCCCGTTCACTTCTTTCTCTCAGTGCAGTGACCGGTGCGCCAGTATGCGTGCCTGTCACTACCTCCATGTGTAGCTACCTTTACTACGAGGAAGTGTTTTTGCTGCGCTGTGGATAACGACATACAGAAGCTTAAAAACTCTCTAAGGTGTGATCAGCATTTGATTTCATATCAGTGAAAGAATGCGCCCACAATTCATTCGTGGCTATAGCTCTTAGAGTAACAGATGCCTTGCTGTAGCACCCATATTTCTTGCAGGCTTCTCAGCTGGACCACACGCAGTATTTTCAAAGGTTAAAACAGCCCACCAGTCGTCCATCCCATCGCAGTTCACGCCGGCAGCACGGCCTTCCTTTGCGCTGTGGTGTCTGCGGGAGCCATGCGTGCGCCTTACAATTCCGGGCATAACGAAAAAATTGAAATTATCGGCACCAACCATTAAACAGTTGACACTCTGCCTACTCCACGCCACATATAGTGACCGCGCTCATGTGTATACAGAAGGTTCGGTCTCAGGTACAAGTTCAACCTACGCCGTGGTCATTCCTCCGAGACAGACCAGTATTATCCAGCAAACTTCGCATCGGACAACCTCAACCGGGTCAGAATTGGCCGCTCTTCGTGCGGCTGTGCAGTACATCGGTGTAAAAACACCTCACAAATTAGCTGTGTTCCGTGACTCGAAAGCAGCCTTACAGTGTCTTAATTCTGCTTTACGCCATGGCGATCACGATCAACTCGTAGCTGAATTAAGACATCTCCAACGCCAGGCGCAGGAAGAGGGTCATGACATCGTCTTATAGTGGATACCGGGACACTCTGGCATTGTCGGAAACGACGCAGCTGACGCTGCAGCTCGAGCGGCTCACCGCAGTGCCAACATTGTCCAGACACTTTTGACAAGAGCCGACGCAGCAAGACATCTGCGAATGCTTGGCCGAAGAGAGCTTTTAGGTCATGGTCTTCTACTGGCAACTCCACATGCCCTCTGCACCGCCTAGACCCCTTACTTCAACTCAGTCCTCCATCCGGCCTCTCCTTTTGCGATGCTACGCTGTTGTGTCGCCTGTGGCTGGGAGTGGCGTTCACGAATGTCTGCTCTCACTTAATCGCAACGGCAGACTCTCCTGTGTGTGAGATCTGTGGGTGAGACGAAACTATAGAACACCTTCTTTGTAACTGCCCTCGGTTTCAGCGTGAGCGTGCACTCCTGGCTGCAACACTCCGCCGTTTAGATTCTCGGCTCCTTACTGAAGCCAAGATTCTGGGTCCTTGGAGTAAGCCTTCATCGCAGAGGACAGCTTTGAAGGCACTTTTCAAGTTCTTGGAGGACTCAGGACTGAGTGCAAGGTTGTGAACTTTCAGTGTGTGCCCTGTGTACCCTGCAAGTAATGGCCAACAGACATGTGGAAAAGTGACCGTCTCCCTCTGTTCTCTCCCGTTTCTATCTCTCCCTCAGTTCCCCTTCCCACGTGTAGGGTAGCATACCGGGCGCTGCCTAGTTAACCTCCCTGCCTTTCCGTTTGTCTTTCTCTTTCTCTCTCTCTCACCTGGAAGGGTGTAGCACCCGTATCTCATCTAGGTTTCTCAGCTGGAAGGGCTAGTGTACCTACAGCATTTTTTTTCGACGGAGGCTGGGGGGGGGGGGGGTGGAGGTTGAGAACACTGTAATCTTTGCATCTACGTTCACCGTGCTAAAGTGCTAGAGATTCTTTGATCTTCGGATGTATTCTTAGCAGCTGCGCTCCCTATGAAGACGATAGCCGTGATGACCCTAACATTCAACATCTGCGATCTCGTTCGAGGCAGGGTGGCACATGCAGCGCTGACTCTTATATACTGCGTAGAAAATTTCAAACCTTGCTCTTTTTTAATGCTACCTTATAAAATGCGAGGCTCTTGAAAACAGGTGCTCCGCTTTTGAGATTGTTATCCATGGTCACTTTCCTGCAAGTTTCCCAAGGCGGCTAAAGAAAAGATATTATTATGAGAGTGCGTGTGATTTAAGGGCCTACTACTTGAACTGCTCGGAAGCAAATAACATCAGGGAAAATTACTACACAGCGATGAGCCATACGATTAGTTTAAAGGCTGGCACTTGCCAAATAAACTTTAAAGCTTTCGGCGCGGTACAGAGCCGAAGGGGATTTTTCGTAAGTCATATGAAGAAGCTCGTGCAGAATCCACGGTTGTTCAAACCTTCGAAGGAGTGAGGGGGGAGATTTGCTCTCACCTCTAAGTGATTTAGAACTCTTGCTAGGTGTAACGAGCCGCACATAATGGGTGTGAAGCAAGCCCCTCGGTAATTTCACTTTTGACAAGCACGCTCCTACACAACGAGAGAAATCCAGGCGTGATTTGTTTATTTACCGTCTTTGCTATAAAGAACAGCGTACGTAATGTAACCAAGCGCGTTGCCTCCAATAAATTCAACCAGAAGGGACCGTAGTTTTCATAGAATTGCGCTATAACTTCTGGCAAAAAATTTTAATGTGTAGAGAATATTTCAAAGATTCCATCTCAAGCTTAACTAACAAAAATTCGCCAATTTCATATTCTTATGAGTTGACATTTCTGACCTCCACTATTGATAGTGCCCTTCGGAAAAGGCTAAAATAGAAAGAAAAAGTGTGTTTGAGTTCTTAGTGCTCGCGTATATTTTAATAAAGAAATTTATTGGTGTTATGTGCGGGCATGAAAATGTGTACACTCGTTAATACTAATTTTCAGGAAACTAAGCGTATTGTCTGTCGCCTTCATATTGTTACTGCTGTTAAAAATCCGTATCATATAATGGACAATAAAAGTAGTTATAAAATTAAGATTTACGTTCGTGAATATATTCAGGCATATGAGAAAAAAAAACAGCCCGCAAACCTTTGTGATTTGTAGCATGTTTACCATGTCGTTACTGAACCTGATGGACGACAAGAATAATGAACGAATAACAAGCAAAAACACTTAGGTACTCTCTGCCAACTTACCTCTAAGGTGGCCTATCCAATAAGTGCGAGCGGGTGTTTTGCTGCACTTGAAGGGCGCGACTTAATTCATCTGCTCCACAGAGAAGACACGTACGCTAAGTGAGGGCAAGCAGCACAGGCACTCGTAATGTAGGTGATCAAGGCTCAGGGCACCTATTATAGCAGCACTTACCCACAAACGCGGTCAACATCTTTCGATGTAGATGGCGTTGGCGTGGTTGCCACGACACCCATTCCTTGCAGGCGCGCTCCTACTCGGCACACAGGAGATCACTGAAGTGCTCTACTCATTTCCGTGTATCAGAGAGGCCATAGCGTTGAGAGTGCACGCATCCTTCCTTGCCATGTCTGGCCAACGCCTGCGAGGTACTTAACGTTGAACACACGCGTTTTTGTTTGCCTTCTATTACCATGAAATGTCTCCATCGGTACGACTATTTATCACATGATAATGTCGTTATGCAGGCGTAGCATATTATGTTGTGACGCCATTTTTCGTTAAGGAGCCATGTACTGTCAAGAAACATGTCATGCAAGAGAATGCGACGCCTCCTTGCGAGTGCGCAGCTTTATTTCAGTTAAAGGCCTTTCTTCGGCGAGCACATACTCAGCAGCAGCTCATACCGATGTGTTTCGTAGAGTGGCGTGATTGGCCCCGTCGGTATAGAAGGATACTGAAGGTTGCTGCAAAATTGAACAGCAAGTTCTTGACTCTTGATGCAGACTTTCTGTGGATCTGCTTGAATTTTGGTGCCTTCAAGGCCATGTACAAGAAGCCAGAAGAAAATTGCGTCAGTGAGGTGGGATATATTCACAGGTAAATGCACTTTCTGAACACTTTATCTGAACAGTGAAAACACGTGTTCGTTTCTGCACGCCGAAAGTCGTAATTCATGACGTACCTTATTTTTAACCACTAGGTTTAAGAGGTATATGGCCGGCAGAACATTGGTGCTGCCTACGTGTGCTGTGCTACGAATAAGACAATAATTTCTGGCAGCTTCCTTGACTGCCTTTCTATTCACTTCTGTTGTGATGATCGCTACTTCGCATAGCGTCTTTTTACTTTTACGGTGTGCACATTAGGAACGCAGGTAACTATTGCCGTGTCTCAGTGGTTGGCATTCCTTTGTTACTTAGGTGAGAATTATATAAAGTTACTCCTTCTTTAATGCATTGTGCGTGTTGATCGCTACCCCATCACACAAACGTAGCACAAGAGAGAAGTCCCTTTGTCAGGATGAAGTCATTCACTCACCAACCGTTATGCATGAATCTGCATTATCTACGGATGGCACTGCTTTGCACATGCAAGGAAAATTGCTGAGACACGTGTTTTATTTAACGCAGTGTCTCCATTGAACTACCGGAGGCAGGTAATTGATTATTCGCTAAAAACGAAAAGGATTGCAACAGAATGCTCAAATTTCCGTTTAAATTTCTTAGTAAAACTTTGTTCCCTCTTTCGCCAGTTGTGTTTTTGCATCTGATGTTTCTTACTTAGTGCAAAATGCTATGAATAATTGTTGATTAGTTCGAAATCAGATGTTTAGAAATCAGAAAAAAAACTACGTGAATGCCAGTATCAGCTTACTGGTCACGTGATACAAATGTAAAAAAAGTGCACTTGAAATTTTAACCCGTTGTTAACAAAAGACGTGCCTATGATATTAGAGCATTGGAAGACTAAACGTAAAAGGGGTCATCGAATGATGCTGTTTAGCACGAGCAGGGAACCCTATGAAACATTTCAACAATCAACCAAGCGGAAACTACGAACAGTTGAGTTAAAAGTATCCATCTGCCCTGCATGGGATACGCCATGCAGTCGTGTTTAACTCACGGCTGCAGTGCAGTAATTTGGGGGAAGGGGAGGTCTCGTAGCAAAAATTTCATACTTTCTGACTCTTAGGGTACATAGTTTTCTACGTATTTTCATCATACCCTGATATTAATTAAATTTTTGCCGCGCCATATGAGTGATTCATCATTCTCTCTACGTAACAAGATCACGCATCCTTCCGTACTTGTTTTTCTGCACACACAATCGGTGATATGTTCGGCGTGTTCATCAGATGTGCTTCTTCGCTGCTATTGAGATAATTAGATTCAGTTATCTCTCCTCTTCTATCGCAGCCTAATACTGATGGGTACATATGATTGCAGTCAGCAATCTACTTTACATGCATCCTTTATATATTTATAATTTATATATGAGTTTTTTAGAATTTGCTTGAGTTGAAAAGAATTAGACAGGCTATTTTAGTGATTCGTGCTGCAAACACAAAGGGCATGCGAAAAAAGAAAAGTTGAATGCTAGGTTGCTACGCGTCTTGCACATTCAACCGCAATGTGGCCAGCCTAATAAATACCCACCTGATCTCGTTCCAGGAGCAACATTTCAGCAACCTCCCATGTGCACCGCACCATGAGTAGGCATTGAAAAGACGAGCTCATGCGCATCTGAAGCAGTTCCAAGGCATCAATCTCTAGTGCTGATGATGCTGTCATCAAAATGGAGTGAAAAAAGGGAGTGCGATTTTTTTTCTTTTGTACCACGTGCTTCCAGCTCCAGAAATATCTAAGAAGCCGCTGCGCTTGACACGAAAACCTCGGCGACTCACAAAATACCTTTCAAATACTCGACCAAGGTTATCTTTTGAATTATTCATAACTTGTAGTAAAGGCTCAACTTCAAAACGTAAAGGGACCTAGCTCCGAAGCCCTTTCAAAGTGCTCAGTCGGGCGGACTCAAGGTGCAAACTGGCTGTTGGGAAATATTTGAGTCTGTAAGAGGGACTCCCCCATGAAGCAACCTCTTTCAGAAGTCTGGGAATATTCCCTGAGGAAGGAAAACATGAAGAAGGAACCGTTTTTTCAATTTAAAGCTTACTACAAGAAAAATTCCATGCTCAAGCAGCGACACTAATGTAAGATTTTTCTTGCCACCAATAGTGAGCGCCTCATGCACGCCTCATGGAGGCCTCATGCAGGCCAGGAGCCCTTTTTCTCACGAAGCTTACATTCTTGTCTTCGCGACTGTGCGAATAATGGAAATGAAAGTGCACGGGCCTGCCCACTAGCTCAAAGTGAACCACGTGCACACAGTAGGAGAGTTGAAAGAGATAGGAGAGGAAAGACTGAAAGAAAGACGCGTGCCGCAAGAGCCGCCACTGCTTCAAGCGGCTATCCTAGCGCACGCTTCAGACACTCGGAAGTTAACCTAGTATTGTAAAAGGAAATTAAACAAAATATTGGTGCCGGTTTTGCTCTGGTTAAACATGGAGTGACGCGATAGCTCAGCTGGCCGAGTGAAACTTTGTCACGTGACCAACAACGTGACGAACCATGTGATCAGCCACAGCGCCGCGCCGCCAGCAGATGCTCCTCACGACATGACCAACCACGTGCCAGCGTGGCGACGCAGCCACAGGGTGGCGGCGCCGCCGCGCTTAAGGCTGGAAATGCTACCGTAATGTAGCTATCGCTACAAAAACTGCCCAAAGAAGACGGGACGGCAGGAAAGCGCAAACACGCACACATAAAGAAGCACACAAACCGTAAGACGCAACAAGCTAGCTGCGCCTTAATTAAAATTCTAGAAACTAGTCATTCTTCAAATAAACGTTCAAACATACGTTACCTGAATTTTGTTGCCTGTAGCGAAGAAGCAAGAGATTTTGTTCAAAATTATTACTAAGTCGGTTGAAAGCTTGCAGAGAAGGTGTCTCCGAAGCACGTCTAAACGTTATTGCAGAGAGCAAGTAATGTTAAATAAGAGGAACAGCAGAGAGGTAGCTGGGTGGTAGTGATTTTGTGAGGCGGAATTCGGCAGAACATTCAGGTTTCTACATATTTGTTGCTGCTTAAGCACCTTGCATGCCATTGCCTAGAGCTGTCATTACTTGGGCTTGTTAAACTTGCAAGCATGAGGTGACTCTTATGGGCTTTTTAGTTTATTTACTTCAAATAATTTCGAAGCAAATATTATGAAAGCTTCCCACATGCAAAAAAGAGTTTAGCTGCGCAATAAATAGTTTCGAAATCATATATTTATCTAACACACATGACCAATACCTGAAACACAGAAAGAGCCAGACTCACTTAAGCTATGTTCTCTTTTTGCAAAAATGGCCATGGAAAATCAGGGGCATTGACCTATACGCGGGGAGCCCCTGTTTGTAGGACTCCTGACATCTGGTTGTAGTTCCGCGGACTCCATGGCCACTAGCGAGGCGTACGCACTACGCACTCTGCGCCACCTTGTGTCAGGCGTTGGAAAGCGGCCCTATGGCGATGAGCCTCAACACATAGCGTGCTTTGGCGTCACACAACTAGCATCTCTATAGGTCCAGAGTTGCCAGATCAGTCCTCGCTGTTGCCATGCTCCGTTTCACACTCGGGCGTCCAGTTTAATTAGCCACTTTCATGCTAAGAACACCGGCGGTGACATCTGCATTCAACTCGTTCCACGGAAGCAAAGGGAGCTGTGCGTCCTCCGATTGCTGTCTGCCGTGCCGGTCCCGGCGCATGCTCAGCGTAGGTAGCACGGGCGCTGACGCTTGGCAGGCACAGATCTTGGCGCCAGTCTCTAGTTTGGTTTCGCATCTGCAGCCGCGCCCATACACAGACCGGCTCCTGCATATGCGTGGCCGCGGAAGAGCGCTGAACATAAGCCCTGGTAGTATCCATGAAGTGGTGGCTTTAGCTGCGCGCTAGCCGTGATGCCATCCCGCAGGAGGTACGATGAACCGAAACTACATGAAACAAGCGTTCCAGGAACGCAGTCTGTTTGATATGAATAGATTTAGAATAAGGAGCGTCGAATCGAGTGGAACAGCGAATACTTGACTATTGAACGATTTTTGGAAATTATCTAATATTCAAGGATTTTCTTCTGTTTTATTATTATTTTCAAAACCAGTACACCCACAGTTGGTTCAACACATGGCTTTTAGGGCTAGCAATGGGTCTCAAATACTAAATTGCTAAACAAGCACAATAATACTGGCAGGCCTTATCATGTCTCGTCACAATCACAGCACACTTAAGTAATGCAGAGAAAAAGTTGGAGCGCGGAACTACATAACTAGCTGTGCGCTAGCCGTGATGCCATCCCGCAGGAGGTACGATGAACCGAAACTACATGAAACAAGCGTTCCGAGGAACGCAGTCCGTTTGATATGAATAGATTTAGAATAAGGAGCGTCGAATCGAGTGGAACAGCGAATACTTGACTATTGAACGATTTTTGGAAATTATTGAATATTCAAGGATTTTGTTCTGTTTTATTATTAATTTTCAAAACCAGTACACCCACAGTTGGCTCAACACATGGCTTTTAGGGCTAGCAATGGGTCCCAAATGCTGAACTGCTAAAGAAGCACAATAATACTGGCAGCCCTTATCATGTCTCGTCACAATCACAGCACACTTCAGTAATGCAGAGAAAAAGTTGGAGCGCGGAACTACATAACTAGCTGCGCGCTAGCCGTGATGCCATCCCGCAGGAGGTACGATGAACCGAAACTACATGAAACGAGCGTTCCAGGAACGCAGTCCGCTTGAGATGAATAGATTTCGAATAGGGAGCGTCGAATCGAATGGAACAGCGAATACTTGACTATTGAACGAATTTTGAAAATTATTGAATATTCAAGGATTTTGTTCTGTTTTATTATTAATTTTCAAAACCAGTACACCCACAGTTGGCTCAACACATGGCTTTTAGGGCTAGCAATGGGTCCCAAATGCTGAACTGTAAAGAAGCATAATAATACTGGCAGCCCTTATCATGTCTCGTCACAATCACAGCACACTTCAGTAATGCAGAGAAAAAGTTGGAGCGCGGAACTACATAACTAGCTGCGCGCTAGCCGTGATGCCATCCCGCAGGAGGTACGATGAACCGAAACTACATGAAACGAGCGTTCCAGGAACGCAGTCCGCTTGAGATGAATAGATTTCGAATAGGGAGCGTCGAATCGAATGGAACAGCGAATACTTGACTATTGAACGAATTTTGAAAATTATTGAATATTCAAGGATTTTGTTCTGTTTTATTATTATTTTAAAAACCAGTACATCCACAGTTGGCTCAAAACATGGCTTTTAGGGCTAGCAATGGGTCCCATATGCTGAACTGCTAAGCGAGCACAATAATACTGGCAGCCCTTATCATGTCTCGACACAATCACAGCACACTTCAGTAGTGCAGAGAAAAAGTTGGAGAGCTGAACTTCACAACTAGCTGTGCGCTAGCCATGATGCCATCCCGCAGGAGGTACGATGAACCGAATTTACATGAAAGAAGCGTTCCGGGAACGCAATTCGCTTGAGATGAACAGATTTCGAATACCGAGTGCTGCCACGGTTGGCAGTTGGCAAATTTGAGAGAAAGAGATCTTGTGGCCAGATCAGATTTCGTCGATTCGTGTTTGCACAGCTAGGTTTTCTCTTACTGCGATTCCACTGCGAAATGGAGGGCAAAAGAGCTAAACCAAAGCCGTAATTTCTTTATCTGATTATTGCGCTAGGCCGATAAGCTCAAGTCTATAATTTTTCCCACTCTGCTTCTTACGTTTTTAAAGCAAGATATAAAGAGTTTAATACCAAATAGTCGCAGTCACATGCCATTGCTTCTATGCATGGTCGATTGTGGTATGGCCGATTAGATCACAGCAATGTCAGCTGTAAACAAAATTTCTCAATCAAATAAAACAAACTTCTTAATTCATACATCTCTACGGAATTTAGCAAAACATGTTTTAAAGATGCTGAAAAGTTATTTTTTTCTTTTACTTCAATTCGGACCTCATTCCACAGATGGGAGCCGTTATATTATAGAAGTTTGTTCCCAGATATTTAAAAACGACTAATCTCTCATCATGTACTTTGAAGTGAAATTCTAAACCGAAACACCGCTGTAATTCCTCCCTTCAAAGTCGATTTTGTTGTTAGGAGTTTGATTTGGTAAATGGTCTGTAGCTACAAAGAGAGAACATTTTATGTGAGGGGAGACTTGCAAACTTTCTTTGTTAAGGCTGCATGGTTTTATTGTTTACACAAAAAAAGTTCACGAAGAAAAGGCTGAACTAATTTTACAAAGTAGAAAAGACAAAAATTGAACATGCCTATTATAATCTTCAGAGCACAATTTCAGGAGCAAGCACAGTTATTTCAGCACTAGAAAATTTACGTCTCTGTATAAAGTCGCAGAGTAATGTAATTCGCTCTACGTCATTTAAATTCTGTGCTCAATAGCTCTTTGGAAACTTTCTGTGCAGGGTCTCTAACTGCTCCCCTATGTAATGCAAACCTGGCGTAGCAGTCTTTTTCACACATTAACGGCCACGGCGATTTAACTCTGCCTGATTGTAGCGAATAAAAATGGGGGAAGACACTTAAGCTCCGCCTTACAGGCATGACGCGACAGTGGTATTATGTAATTGTTATGTGCGGAAAGTCATTCTTTAGTTTACAATCATAGATCTCTGGGAGTCCTCATACCCCTCTTGGCATTGTGGTGCAGCGGTTACGTGATGCGCCACTGCCCTGCGATGGCAGGTGCTCTGAGCGGCGGGACTTGTGACGCCAATGTTGCTCTTCACGAGTTACCAACCATTAATCTTAACTGCCACCTGCCATGGTGGGCAGTTTTCTCACTATCCGGTGGGCAGATTTTGATGACTTCGCAATGTCAGCTGACCTAGCTGGCCCACCTGCCTCCTAGGTCGCCCTCTGCGGACCACCTGTCAATACTGTCACCTGTCACCTGTCAATAACAATTTTTATACTGGCAAGAGACTTTTGTGTTGTGTTGCGCAGGCCCCTGTTGTACCGACAAAGTCAGTTATTTGACTACAATAGGAAAATTATCAATACTAAAGAAAAAAATTTTTCTTCCTCTGAAATCCAGCTGCAAAAGTTAGGATGGAAACCGCGACTTTGGGCTTAGCAGTTGAGCACCATAGCTACTAAGCAACCATGGTTCGGGCGGGCCGCCAAGAGTATTTGAGGAACTGGATAAAACATTCACGTCAAGTCATGATTTAGCTCTGTCTGAGAAAAGCAGATGGTTCAAAACATGCAGATCTCGAAGGCCAAGGAAGGAGCAGTTTTACTGTTTTCACTGCTACACTGCCTTACATCCTGTTGTGCGTATAATTGAAAAATACCGCAGTTAGCTTGCCAATTTGAATTGATATCACTTCGGAGGAAATTTGTTAGTCACTTTGGCACACAGAAGCAAGAAGACCTTTAAGCAGTGTGATACCATTCCACTATATGATCATCAATGATGACAGCGGATTTGAAATTTACAGCATATAAAAAAAGCCGGAATGGCGGATGTGAAACACTGACAAAGACATTGGAAAAAAGTATCTCTTTATTTCATCTATGCGCTCATTGCCCTAACTTAGCTCTGCTACAGAATGTAATGTTCGCTCCTTATATATTACAGATTCGTACATACCGGCGTGCACATTTTTTAGCAAACGGCGCAGTGTTGTGCCGCCCCTGTCTTTCCTCAATTTGCATGAAGTGAGTGGCGCCTGTTTCCTAATTCAATAGAGGGTGCTAAGTTGCGGCACTTAAGTGTACTGTAATCTCACACTGTTTTTTAGTATAAGCGAATCACCTGCTTTCCCGTTTACTTATAAAATGTCCCTTCTGCTTGGAATCGTTATGTTCAGATGAATTCGCATTATAACCTGTCATAATAACGGATATCCCCAATTCATCCGACATGTGAAGAGGCTGCTTCGCCCAAACGCCGAAACCCCTTCATCGATAGCTGCCATCTCTGTTTCCTACCGGCTCGTAATTTCCTAAGGTTACCGCCTAAGGGCGATTTGTTTGGCAATCCCGCTGTGCAGAGCAACTTGAACGCTTTTAGCGCTCGGAGCCCTATAACATTTCGGTCGCCCACTCATGTTGACAGTGGCGGTGTTCCTGGAAACTCCTTCGAGATCTGCAGTCATTGCCGGGGTTCCACACAGCGAACCCAAATCCCACGCGTGGTTTCGCGCTCATAATTTAAGCCCTTGGAACAGACAGTGCCCACGCACGCGGAAGATGGCTTCCAAGCGCGTGCGAAGAAGAAAAGTGGTTTCGGGAAACGTTTCCGTCGGAAGCCCTCGTCGTCGAGAGACGGGCGCGTTTATTCTCCACGTGCACCGACAATTAACCACGCTGTTTGATGAGCCGGGCCCTCGCTGTATGATGACGCTCTCGTCGTTATCTTCGGCTAATTACGCGAGTAGCGGCTCGCTTTCACCCATCGCGGTCCCCCTAATGCTGCACAGTCACCGAGACTCTTGCGACCATTAAGCTGGAAGGTCGGGATTAATGCGCGTGTTACTTAACGCGCGGTTGTGCGCTAGTTTGTTCTTTTGATTCTTCCCGCTGCACTGAGTGGAATGTTCGGCTGAACAAAAAGGCGCTGCCTCAGGCGTTTGCTCAACAGCTACCGGTGACGAAATGCTCTGTGTGATGGTGCAAGCAGCCATGTCAAGAATGACAAAAATTAGAATTTTGTTGTTAGCAGGCAGCAAATAGTAGCTCATGAAATATGCCCGGTATTATGTGAATTTACTATTGCAGGGCCGCAAGTATCTTTATTTTCGATTTTCGATTTGCATTTACACATGGTGTTGCTCTAATTACATCGTGAGTAAGCATCACAGTGATAAAGAGTTTCTAGAAACCTATTGGCATTCTGGAAGCTACAAGTAGTTAAGAAGGTCTGCTGACTTTGCTTGTTTGTATTTCCCCTTGGAACAGCTTTTCTTGGGCAGAGGAAACGTACCTTGATTTGTTTAAAATGCAGTGCCATTGTGCCTAGTGTGCATGATCTCAGACCGCAACGGGCGCAATATTGTTTACAAACTTCTATACCTGTTCTAATGAAGGAATTGAGGTTTAAAGTTCAGGGAAACTATGCTGACCTTAAGTACCGTGAGGCGAAAGCCTTGAGCGCGGTGTTTCTGCTCATGCCGCTGATGTGTGGTGGAGATGTTGATTAATAACTACACAACTGTTCGCTTCATGACAATTTCGGTGACGTTCATTAGCGCGCGCACGCTTGGTTGCTGGAGAGACAGGAGAGCGTTTAGGCGGCATCCTTCTAGATCGGCGTTCAAGAGGCATTTAGACAGATTGCCTGGGGAGTGCTGCTCTCGAACGATGGTGGCACCATTCAGTGACGTCCCGCGCATGCGCAGTAGGTTGAAGCGCAGGTGCATTGTCTTCTGGCGCCTTGTGCATGCGCAGTACATTATCGTTACGACATAATACGCCAACCACTGTTATATCTACTTTACAAAAATACGAATTCACTGATTAACCTATTACCGATTAACTAATTAACAATTTACTTATTCCCAGTTAGCTTGTTCTAAATTAACCAATTAACTTTTACTATTTGACAGTAAGGATACTTGCCTGCTTACGTGGAGAAATGCGAAAGCTTGTGCTTTGAGGAAAGGAAAGGTCTTTGAGCAAAGGACGCAGTCGCTCTCAGATCTCGAAATCGCTGTGGTCGCCTCAATCATGTCTGATTGATAGCTATAGTGTGACACTTTTCTGCGGACATCCCCGCTGGCGAGTCATGAGCCTATAAAGGCTCTCGCCTTAAAATGAACGACAAAATTGAGCCCGGTATCGCAACTCAATTATGCCAGTAATACACGAAATCGACCAAACGTTGCATGTTACTAACATTAGGGTTTCGTAAACGATGCCCATGTTTATTTTCCACCCAGTAATCGGCGTCCCACCGCGCAAGGGCGCACATGCAGAGCATACGGCTTTGGCCCCGGATAAAAGCAGTTCAGAGTTAAAAAACTGACAGCTTAAGAGTCAGCTCAGATTTGTACGCTTCTACAAAGAATTGTATTTCCGAACAGAACGAATTTTTTTCTTGGATGCTTCATTCTAGGACGGAAATAACCTCCTTTTTTACTTTTTACTACTGTTCTTGCCTGGAGCTCTTTTTATTACCTTTTTTTCTGTCAAGTGTTATTGCAGGATCACCCGTTTAACAGTGAAAACAACGTTTATTCATTTTTGGTTGCTGCCCATTCGTTTCACAATTTTTATTTTTTCATGCTATTTCATAATCTACCCCTTTACTTTGCTGGACATATGTCTGGCTAACTTTATTTTGCCAAGGTAGAAAAAAACTTCTTCAGGTAAATTTTCTTTGTGCCGTGCAGGCACTCAATAGTTTATGGAGCACATTGTCGCCCAAAGTGACTTAATTAGCGCATTTTCAGCAGCCTAGAACACGCATACGCAATGTTCCTAGTACATAAATTGAGCTGCGCACTATTAAATATTACCCATTGTGCAATGTGGTACACAGAATTTGTTCTTGTTCACAGAATTTTCATAAAATTTTTATGGCGTATGTTCAATGTCTTAGTGAAATATTCACCCCACTCTATTTTCTTTCGCGAAAGGCCCATTCTGCTGAGCTTGTATTATTTCTGTATCTTGTTTTTTGACGGTCATAGTCTCGAATATTTGATTCACTCATGAGTTGAAATGAATGTCTGCGATACAGTAATTCCTTATGATTTATTCTTGTGTTGCTAGCGAATATCTGCCGCCCTTTGAAGAAGAGTTACACGCAGACGAAGATATTTTTGTGTCAGCTTCTTCACAAGTTTAGTTTCGCTTTTCTTTTAGTTCTCCGAGACGTGTGAGTAAAATCACCAGACAGTGGTTAAGATAGAATTTGTGTCACACTAAGGATGTCCTCATAGAATATATGTGTGGTACACTAATTCTATTTGTGCTTTAAACGGTTTTATAAGCTAGAGACAACAGAGATGTGTGTTAAAGCTGGGTTTATAAGGTGAATTGTGTGTCTCAAAGTCAATTCGGGTATTTTGGGTTTTCATCACACTTAAGAAAGAATGACTCCCTGTGTATATTTAAGGAAAAGAGAAGAGCGCATGTATCCTTGTCTAACTTGGATTGGTCTACAAATCTGAGCAAAATGATCAATGGATATCGTGTCACTTAGTGCCATGATTAAATTTTCTGAAAATATTTGCGGATTTTTTGTTTGGGCTTACAATGGCTCGAACCGAAAAAGGAAAGAATAGCTTTCAAAATCAGCAGCATAAAGTACAATAGAAATGTCATCGCTCGAACCTAGTCTAGATATATAGCGAATAAGTAATGCCACCAACTGACTGTGACGCATTACCGAAAAACACATCAACTGACGTTTTTATTCTGTCTGCTCGTCGTCTATTCAGATTATGGGAACAAGAAAACAACGTTTTTTTTAGATATGTTTGAAAAATAATCCCTGCAGCCTGTTCGTTATTGACACGACACTTTGGCATCACCAGTGTAATTGCGCTTTTAAAATATGCGGATGCTAAACGTTCCCCTCCTCGCCAGTTTTCTGTTCTACTGAGGTTCTACTAATAGGTCCAGAATTGTGGCCACTGAACGTCTGTTTTCGGCGCTCTCGCGAGAACAGTCTTTATAACTGTAAACAGGAATATTAAGGCGCATGGTGTTTGACGGCATGCGTGACACGAAAAATTTAGCTTGTGTCCCATAGCAAACACCACATTTTTGCTTACATAAACGTAAATAGCAACGTTCATAGTAGAAATTACCCATCGCCTTGCTGCCTTTCGTAGACGCCATTATCACTGCGAGCCGTCGTTGCTTACGACGCATTCCGGTGGTCATAAAAAGAGCTCTCATCCACGGTCGTATATTGAAGGGTGGAAAATAGTGCGTGAGTATTAGAAGACGAGCGAAAATAACAAGCGTGAGGCGCTGTGAACTCTTCAGTTAACAATAGAAGCAGCAGACCATGCTCGGGGCGCGTACATAGCACCATTCAAGTGATGGCGTGGAAGTGGCAGCTGAAGGAACAAAGAAGGAAAGCGCACATACAAAGAAGTCTTTTTTGATGCCTCCTCCGGGACGCCGTTGAGTGCGAGGGCGACGCATTTGCCGTGCCCGTTATTGCTGGCTGGCATGTCTTCATGGTCACTTGTCTCCTTTCTGTCTCTCTAGTATGCCCTCATCAATATTTGGCATTAGCATCAGGGCCACTGCATTATCCAGCACTAAAAGACCACTGCTATACGAAAGTTTTATTTGGTGTGAGCAATTTTGGAGCCTTTTAAATATTGACCTGAAAGCGATATTAATCGATTGGTGCGGAATGTGGGGTGTAGGAAATGGAACGTTTGAAACGTTTCCTCCAAACAGAAGAAAAAAAGGCATACTGATGATGACAAAACAACGTTTTTATGGGAAGTAAGTTATGAAGTATTCACTTTCATGAATTTTTTTTGCTGCCACTTTTTTCATAGGTTTATTTCTCAGCCACTGTATAGCCAGTGAAACTATTGACGACATTTTGTCATTTGTGATCAGGGTGAGTGCCAGTCGTTCTGGCAGCCCACATTGTGAACAGATATTTTTTGATAACTAAATTTCTGAAATAAGCTTTCTACCAATTTTTTGGTTTCTCATTATTAGGGTTTCGCTAGAGAGAGCTGCCCACTTCCTATGAGGGACGCCGTTGCTGAAGGCTCAGATTAAATTCAGCAGCTTGCACTAACAGCGCACAAAAAACTAGCAATTTTGTATTTGGCCTTGGTCGAAAAGGATCCCCGCGGCCGCGATTCCATCCCGCGTCAATGGGCTCAGCAGAGCTACGCCTCAGCCACCAAGCCATTTCGGAGGGACTTTCCGCTAGGGTTTTCTGGGTGTCAGATTGCAGTGCGTTTGGTGATATATTCATCGGTTAACTAATAAATACTCATTATCATAAATTGGCAAGGCGTCCTGCCAATCCAAGCGCTGGCTTATTCTTGGTGTGAGAGCTTCAAGGCATTAGTGCATTGGTTAGCATTTACTGCGATGTCGCAAAATTTCCCGAGAAATCTTTCGATTTTCCCGCTTGCACCCGAGCGCTACTGTTGTTTACATGCTCATAGGTAAAGAACAGGCGATACCTAAAGAGGTTCAGAAAGTTGCCCTTTGTTTTCTCTTTCTTCCTCGAGAACTTCTTCATATGGCGCTAACTTTTTACTTCAGAAAATGAAGCTACCCACAAAAACTAATGATCGTTTGCATGACATAAAACGCAAGCTGAGCACTACAAACCCTACATATTCTGTTCTCACGCGTTCCTGTTAATGGTTCACTTTTTTACACTAACTCTGAATGAAGCGCCCGAGATGCAATCGGCGGCCTCAGAAATAGTTTATAGAAAGGCTGTTTGACATTGCACTCCGTAGAGCTGGCGCTTCCTTTAATTCTACCTGTTTTCTACGATATGACCTCTGCTAGACATTACATTGCTTTATCAAGAAGCATGCAGGGCGACCGTTTCCATGAATTAAAACTGCCAAATTTCTTACGTACAATCCGGCACCGAGGACTGCTGCCGGCTTCCTTCAACATCGCTTTGCTGACCGGGTCACATCGATGTTCCCAAGACACATCGGACAACCATCGGCTGACTGCTCTCGTCGGCGTCGGTGGCCTAAAAACCTGTCGCACAAGAACGATACGAAGGCGGTCGCTGGTCGTTCTGACGTCACCGTGGGTTTAAAGAATATTGCGTTACGGATGGCATCTGCATGCCGACCAGGCCAACTGCCGTAGGTATCACATCTGCGCGTGCCTGCACATATAGGTTCTTTTTACGGCTTTTCACTTAATATTGAGGGGTGAAGTGCACATACAGTATTCCAACAGCGATACGGATGAAATAAGTCTATGGTGGGGCCCGATAAAGAAGTTGCTGAACGTTTATGGAGTTTGCAATAGTTGTATTTTTTCACGTGACAAGACAAACTTCACTGTTTGCATTTTTTTATCCCTCAGCAGAGAACTTGAAAACAACAGCAGAGAACTTCCGGGAAACAAAAGAATCACTAGAACCTTTCCAGGGAGTTACTCTCTGACCGGGAATAGGAGAAAGGCCCACAACGTCATTTGTGGACCGAGTTTAATCAGAGCAATTTAGAGTGCAATGTCTAAGCAACTTCGGACGCGCACGTCCGGTCGTATAGAGTGGTAGAAGAGATGGTAATGAACTTTTCACTAATTGCAGAAGAGCAGCGAAAGAGAGGTCTCATTAGTTTTAAAGCGCAAAGACAGCAGTGGGCTGTATTACTGCTGCGTTTTTAGAGGAGCGGTGTAACGTCTCACACATGGCTCCTTTGCACGAATTTGTTCGCCTGCCACAGAGCCGACCACTGCTGGCTTGAGCTCTTATAGCTACCAGTCGCCACACGTTGCCGGATCTACGAAAAGGCTGTGCTTATACTCTCGATTTTACGTTACTGCTCTCCGCTGGACATTTGTAAGCTCATAAGAATAATAACTGCCTTGATTGGCTGCGTTCACCTTCCAAAAACAGATGTCTGTACTATCAGACATCTGTGCTGTCAGACATTGTATAAAAGTATATTGTTTTAGGCCACTTCGGGTCCTTAAACACATACAACACAATGCTACAGTTTCTTTTCGCATAGAACAAAAAACTGAATTTCTTTACCTAATTCGACTGGCTCACTGTCCCTATATTTATAACAAGTAGTTAACTGCTTTGGCATTTTTTGTATTTTTGAGTTTGCCTCTTTTTTGCATTGTTGTATACGTTGTTATAATAATTGATACCTTTCACAGGAACTCCTGCAATGGGCCCATGAATGGCCTTTTTTTTTGTCTCTATTGAAATGGCTGCCCATTAGTTCAAACTACTAGGTGCTGCTCATTAAAGAAAGTAATGCCATTGCTATGGCTACGAGTGCATTTTATTCTTTACTCGTTGCGCGCCATAAAATATGACTTTTTAAAAAGCTACAGGTAACGCCAAACAGTTTATCACGCGTGTATGGTACCCTTTCGATTTGGCTTTTGGAACTTCGGGGCTACACACAAACAAGATAACAGTTTTAAAGTAGAGCGCTCAAACTCGACTGATCTTCTTTTCTTTTTGCGTTTTACAAATGAGCTTTCAAGCCTCACTGCGGTTAGAGAACCTCTGCCGGCTCATATCGCCGTGACGCTTGCTTGCTCTCAGCAGGAAACGGTAAGAATCTTCCCGTTGAACAATAAGGACGTTCAAGCAAAAGGTAACCTATACTTTTTGCAAAGCGAGCTTCTAGAAGTATGATGATACAACAAAGTTTCGTCATTACTGCAACTGTTCGGATGTGTTGCATGCATGTATTGCATTTTAGCCTGAAAGTCTTGTGACATCTATCTCGTTCTGCGTCGGTATGTATACTCAGCTTATGACATCCTGTCATTCACCCTGTCGTTCTCTTTGCTCTTACCCCGCCTCAACGCATCTGCTGCAACGCTTTTTTCGCGTCGGGCGCAAATGACAAAATATCTTTTGCGCCATGCCTAATTTGGCAGCAATGACGCATATCATGGCACTTTGGAAGCTACTGAGGCGTACAAGTAAATAACGCTACACCATGGCTTCTCTATCGCAAGCTTCCATGCAGGGCCAATATTTAGAAATTCCTTTCGTTGTCGACACCGGCATAGCGAAGAGGGAGGAAGAGAGGAGGGTGCAATAGTTCCATGCACTGGAAAGGTCCGCGTGCATGCTGGCTCTAGGGCTTTTCGCAAAGAGCAAAGCGAAACGAGGAAATCTCATAATCGCAGAAGAGCGTTCGACAGTGAAAACAAAAACAAAGAAAAGAGGCACCAGAGAAGAAACTGCCGCATTTCTGCATCCTGCAAAAGGTTCACGTTTTATCAAGCTACGGAAATGGTTACGAAAGCTGAACATAACTTAAAGTTCGTAATGGAGAACTAAGTGATTTATGATTTCCTCCGAGGCTCCTGATTCTGTTATCTTGCTGCGGAAGCGCCAATGCGCGCGCACAAATTGGCGTTGTCGTGTATACACGTGGAAAAAAATCGGATATCACGAATGCCTTGTTTATTTAAGGCAATTCATATGCGACGAAGTTTTCCTATGAGAAAAATACTGGGATGCCTTTATCCTCTACGAGATCATCTATACGTTTTTCGCAAAACATTGCGTTCACAAGTAGACTGTTGTGCTATACATGACGAGAGTACCAGTATGTGTGCTAAGCTGAGGGACTTAACTCAAGAAAACACTCTTAAAGAGAGAAGTCTCCAAAATTACTAGTGCTCGTGTCGTTCCTGAAAATAACCATATTTGTTCCTCTAATTTAGAATGCAATGAAAGAATACATTGACGAATAAATAATAATAATAATTGGTTTTGGGGGAAAGGAAATGGCGCAGTATCTGTCTCATATATCGTTGGACACCTGAACCGGGCCGTAAGGGAAGGAATAAACGATGAATTGACATCTATCATAAAATTTTAGAAACCTATAAAATTATAAGCACATTTTCGGTAGTGAGAGCAAAGAAGCAGGTCTACGGCTGTTTCTTAGACTGTTCTTACCAGTAAATGATTAAATAGCTCCTGCAGCAAGGCAAGGAAGACGCTGTACCTTGAGGCACCAACGCCGTCAGCTTCGGGCCACGAACTACATCATTCATGTTCATGATTTGCCCCTTTATTTAAAGTAATAATAATAATCATCATCATCATCAGCCTCACTACGTCCAGTGCCGTTCAAAGGCCTCTCCAATGCCTCTCCAGTTAATCCTGTCATGTGCCAGCTGCGGCCACACTATCCCCGCGAACTACTTTATCTCGTCCGCCCGCCTACCCCCAGCCACCCCCTGCTACCCTTGCCTTCTCTTGGTATCCACTCCGTTACACTTCACAACCATAGGTTATTTTTCCTTCGCATCACATGCCCTGCTCAAGCCCACTATTATTGTATTAATGCGGCCCAGGAAATTGATACTCTCCATTAATTCTTGCAGTATCGCTGTGTTCTGGCTATTTGCTATGCAGTTCAGTCAGAAAACGACATGGAAAGCTATGAGCCAGTAATGGGAGTCATTGAACTAAACAATCATTTAAAACAGAAACAAGCTCCCACACGCTAGCGTTTCACGTCGCGTTTTTTTTATTTTTGAAGAGCCAGACTGGCGAAGGCTCTTGTAATGCCCAGGATGCCCTCCACGGCCGCGGCGAGAGCAAGCCTCCGCTGAAAGCAGACAGCGGAGGGTGCAGAGCAGACAGCACCGTCTGTCTGCATGACGAAGACAAGTCACGAGGCCAGCCGTAAGGGACCTTCAAGGAGGACCCGGGTGTCAGCTGGGCCCAGTCACCATGTTTGGCCGTGCCATCTGTCGTCAAAGAAGCAGTTTCCGGCGAACGGTCTCCCCTACCCTACGTGGCCTTGGCCTTGTGGCCTTGCACCGATGAAGAACAAGTGCGGGCCACACGTGCGACTACCTGCAGACCCTGGGAACGCCACTCGCGGACCTTACGCTGTCTGCATGACAAAGGTGGCATCCTCCTTACCCTCAAGTTGAACCCGGGACGGGTGCGTATGACATAATGAGACAATGAGTGACCAGTGCCACAGTGAAGTTTTCAGGACCCGCCTTCCTGTGCAGGCCGAGAATTTTAAAAATTGAAAATGAGTTTTTGGGGAAATTGAATGGCGCAGTATCTGTCTCACATATCGGCGGACACCTGAACCGCGCCGTATGTAAAGGGATGAAGGACGGACTACGAGAGGAGAGGAAGAAAGAGGTGCCGTAGTGGATGGCTCCGCAAGAATTTCGACCACCTGGGGATCTTTAACGTGCACTGACATCGCGCAGCCCAGGGGGGCCTTAGCGTTTCGGCCTCATCGAAACGTTGCCGCCGCGGCCGGGTTTGAACCCGGGTACTGCGGATCCGTAGCTGAGCGCCCAGGCCTGGCGCCCAGGCCGAGGGCCCAGGCCGAGCCTCCATCCAGGGATTTTAGGGAAAGAAAACTCTATACAGCTCGGCAGCGAGCGCGGTCAGGGTGCTCCCTCTTACCGAATCCCCATTCTATAACATACTCCCTTTTACTGAGAAACACTCTCCTTTTTCTTTATTTTATTTATTCAGCGTACCTACATCGCCTGAAGGCGATTGTTGTAGGGGGTTAAGTACATCGAATGCACAGAAATAACTCATGAACACAACAAAAAAGAACATAGGAAATGTAAAACAAAGAAACATTAACAGCATTAGTGGCACATATGCATAACCCTGACAAACTTTCAGCTTTAGCCTACACCTTTCTATACATTACGCTGTCCACAACAAACTACGAGAACAGTCAATATGAAATGGGCAAGACACTTTCTAAGCTTGCCTGAAAATTTGGGCAAGTAAAAACTTCAATCTACTGAATATTCTAATAATTTATTGTGTTAAGAAAAAAGGAGTACTTCAGGATATTAATACGGCAGTTATAACTTCTAATTTTCATTTTCTTATCCCTCCGCCTTGAAACATAAAGAGGATCCTTTAATGAGAAAGTTTTATGGATTCTGGTTTTATTGTTGGAAATTTCGTGCAAGGACTTTAATCTCAGTATTTTTTATAGCTGGGATAAGAGTTTCCACCCCAGTGATTCCAGAATAACGGAGCCCCTAACATAGAAATTGCAGATCCTTGTTACAAATCTCGAGGCTCGTTTCTGTGCTCCTTCTTATCTGTCCTTTAAAACATTCGTAAACGGATCCTAAGCCACGCATTCATATTCAAGAACTAGCCTAATATTTGTGACGTACAAAGTTTCTTTTAGGGATGAAGTTGTATGCTTGAAGTTTCTGTGAAAGACGCAGAGAGGGCGGGAGGCTTTGGCAGTGATAGTGTCAACGTGCGCAGTCAAATCCAGTGGGGCTTTAAACTTGATACCGTAATATTTGACGCCGTCCTTTGTCTGCACGAAACACTGGTTTGAAATGTAGTTTCTGCATATCTTTTTTTTTATGCAAACTGCATGTTAAAAATTTGGTTGTGTTGAGAGCTAGTTTCTATTTTTCGAAACATGCGCTCACCTTAACAAGATCAGGTTGCAGTAGAAGGGTATCATTTACGGTGACACGACAGTAAACCACACAGTCAGCAGCGTACAGTTGAGCAAGAAAGCACAGGTCGCTCGCTATATCGTTCATAAAAACAATAAATAACAATAGATTGAGCCTTGGTGTGAATAAATAAGGAGTGAGCCTTGTGGCACGTCCGATATCACATCAACAGATTGCGTAATGGCACAGTGTATAAATACATCCGTTCATATAAATAATCTCTAATCTAACCAAGAATTCTAGACAGCGTACCTAAATATGATAATTTAGTTAAAAGCAGAGAATACGGCTCCACATCGATAGCCTTAGGGAAGTCAAGAAAAACCGTGTCCATTTGAACACCGCTATTTATACCTACTGATATATTACGTACGAGTTCCGTCACCTGAGTCGTGCAAAAGAGACCTGACCGAAAGCCATGTTGAGCTGGAATGAGGAAGTGATTACTATTTAAGTGCTTCCTAAGTCTAGAATATATGATATGTTCCAACATTTTGCAATGAACCGAGGTTAGCTAATGACACTAGTTAATAACTAAATGCATTCGAGCGATCACCATCTTTATGTATAGGTGTTATATTCTCCAGTTTCCAGTCACTGGGAAGTTTTGATAGTCTAGTGATTTACTGAATATTATTGCGATAAAAGAAGCTAATACAATTGCACAATTCTTCAGGATGTGGTGAGGAATACCGCCAGGACCTCGGGCAGGCTGCAGATTTAGATTCGACAACAGCGCTTTTACACCTGCCTCAGTTACTATGAAATATGGCATTTCTGGAAAACGGGTGGAAACCTCTGGGACCTCTGACAAGTGCTGATCAAAAGAATACATTAAAAAATTTCCGCTTTATACAAATCTTCTCCTACTATGTCATTATTGTACACCAGGGCTGGAATTGCAATGTAATCATTCTTGGTATCTTTAATAGGCTTCCATAGCTCTTTCGGGTTAACCGTGATCATTTCGGCTAAAGACAGTGAATATGGGAGTTTAGTACTTGTGAGTCGTTTCTTAAGTAGACCGGCCAAGATCTTTTGCGTAGTGAATAAAGACGTGCTCTTTGTTTCGCGATACATTTTTATATAACTCTGCCTTTCTTCTAATAGGTGTTAGCAGTTCTCTTGATATCCAAGATTTGTCCACGCGCTGTTTGCCCGACACAGTCTTGGAATGTACGTATGCTTCAACTAAACGGAGAAGCTTTTCCTTAAATGTCTTCTACAAGCCCTCTACGACACACGTTTGAAAGAAATGAGAAAGAAAGTGAGAAGTGAGAAAGAAATGTATATAAGAAACTAATGTATTTTCATGGCAGCGTAGTCACCCCTTTCGTACAAAAAAAAAACTATTCTTAAATGCATACAATGAAGCGCTAATACTTGCACAAAATACAGGGGCAGTAGTAGCTTCGTGGTCACTTATACCGGATGCCATTGTAATAGATTCAACTGCATTATTTTTGTTTCAAAAGAACAAATCTAATACATTTGCGCCAGTTCAACATAGACGTGTTGGAAAATAAACACATTGGAAAAGCCCATAGTTGCGGATCATTTCGTAAAAGGCAGAGTGAATCGCTGATAGACTTCATTCAATGGGGAGGCGGTTGTTCCGAACAACGTCAGACATGTTAATATCGCCTCCAATATTTATCATACCTGACGTTAACATTGACTGATTTTGCGAATCTCTGAAATACATCGGTGTTGTTTGAATTTGGTAACCTGTAGAGAGGCCTGACAGCAAGGCTGTATCCATTACACAACATTAGTTTACATCACACTGATTCTACACAATAATGAACATAGTACACTCTGAATATCGTCGTGCGCGAGAACAAAAACTCCCTCGCCATGCGCGTCCCTGTCCTTTCGAAATGCTGTGTATCGCGAGGGAAGCACTTCAGAATTCGTTATGTTGCGATCAATCCAAGATTCGATGCCAATAACAACGTCAGCCTGTGACATACCTACAATGCTGGCAAAGTCAGCAGTTTTGTTCCTGATGCTACGGGAATTTACGATATAATTATATAGCTGTACTGCAGAATTTTCACGACGCCAGAGAATAGAAGATGATTGCTATTTAAGTTTACGAGCTGAATCAGTAGCGCTGTCAAAAACATAAATTTCCCGTCAATGATTAACTTGTTGAACTTTATTATGTGCTTAGCTTTTAGTTCCCGAGCATATACACTTAGCCTGTTCCTTCACTGTAGCACCAATGCGGGAATAGTCTTTCCTAACCGAACAATCAGTGCCCTTAAACTTAGATGCAACAAACAAAACCTGTTGTTTGTCCTTGAACAAATTAAATTTATCAATGATTGGCTTCCTTTTATCTTCGACGTACCTGAATACCTGGCTTTCCTGTGCGCTCTCTGAATTGCAAAAAAGCGCAATTTTAACGCCAGGTGTTTCTGAGCAGACTGCTATGGCTTTAGCTTCTGAATCGTTCCAAGATTCTCTCTCGGTGTCAGGAACACCAAAAATGAGCAAGTTATTTCTACCTGACCCATTTTTTATGTCATTCGCTTTCAAGTACAGGATGTACAGCGCTGGTCAGCTGGCTATTTTGAGCTTAAAATTCATCCATTTCAGCGCTGACCGGTAGTTCGAGCAGACCTTCCATTTTAGGAGATAGCGTTCCTAATCGTTATCTAGTAATGTATTAAGTTCTCGGGGAGATTTTAGTTCCTTAAGAACATTTTCTTGTACCTCTAAAATTTTCGTCGGCACTCCATAGCTTCAGAAATTTCACTATTCATATGAAGAGGACAAGGATTTTGCTCGACGTTCTCCGACAGAAGTAACCGCGCTTTCAAAACACACGCATAAGCTGCTACGCACACTACCACAGTAGCAGCTACGATAGAAAGTTGTGCCTTCAAAGAGGTGGTGAGTTTCGGTGCCGCTTTTGAAGACGTACGGACTTTTTTGTAAGAGTAAAACACACCAACCTGTGGAAACAGCATTCGTGAATGTGCGGTCCCCATGTCAGCATCAGATCCCATTGAAGATGTGCACCACAGTTGCTTAAGTAGCCCTCTGTCAAGTTATGAGGCTTTGCGATGTTCAGTGACGATAGCGTCGATTACTGCTGGCGTGCTTTTCAAGTGCAGATACCGTCGCGTGGTCACATCACATAGCCACACCGCGTAATCCCTTTTGCTGTTTGCGTGTACATAATGTAAAAAGTTGTTTAAAATTTTCAATGCCTTACTCGTAACCACGTCTCTGACTTCCTCGTCCCTTCTCCTGCTCGACCACGCTACCTGAATCCCGAGAATGTATAGCTATATCATGCTTCATTAGAGGCGAAAGTAGTAAGGTTATGTGTCCTCTGCAACGCGCATGTAGGTCACCATGTGCGTTGCACCATGAGCGGTCACCATGCGCGCTTCCTTCCTGCTGTATAATTCGGCGAAGTTAAGCATGGGGAGGATTCCCTGAAGACCACCGCGAGGGTGGGTGAGCCCTCTGGGCGAGATGTGACTGCAGGAATGCCGGAAGCAGCGACGACAATAGCGTCCCCAGGTGTTCAACAGGAATGCCAGCGACGACCATAAGGGTATTCGTTCCGGTCCTCGCCACGACGAAGTGCGGTATCAGTGTGGTCCCGTTCAGTCACGCTGGATTTGAACAATTGCCCGAGTGCCGCACCTTCGACAGAGCTTCCGCGTTCCGGTCACCAGTACAAGCTCTTTCGACACCTGCTGGGAGACTGCCTGCATTCCTGTGTCATGCAGGTGCCCTCCGGTTCAACATGGGTGTGGTCCGGACGCACGTGCGCGGTCACCTCGAGGCCGCGGGGACGACAACGTGACCGGGTCCTGTTCCCTTTCCCTCGACCGAGCTGCGAAGAAACATCAGGACCGCCCTTCCGTGGGTGGTACCATCAGTGTCATCGTGTGATTGGACATCATTCTTCGAACTGTATTCCCCAGCTAGGGATCTGGGGAATACGAAGAGTATTTAAGGAGCTGCTGGATGGATGTCAGAGAGAGCCCCCTTCTTGAGAGGTATCAGAGACTCCCGACTCCTAAGAAGCTCTCTTTACTCAGGAGCACTCTCAGTTGCCCGTACTTGTACATAATGTAAATAGTCCTTGTATAAAGTTTTCCAAGTTTTCTTCCTCCGATCGTACTCGTCTCTTTTCCGGCCCAGTCACGCTACCTGAATCCCAACAACTGGTCGCAGCGGTGGGAAGCTGCTATCTGAATTCCAACACCATGCAGATTGATGCATCTACTCGGACGCCATATTTAGAAAAAAAAGGAGTCAAGATGGCACATTATACTTCGGAGGAGATAAGGTCAGCGGCCAAATTGGAGTACTTTGGATAATATTCCCCTCACGAAACTTCACCGCATTGCTAAAGGATAGATTCCTTTTCATCTGAAGATCAAGCCCTAAAAAAATCCAAAATATGTGCAGTCTTCCTCGTTGTAGTTAGTAGCACCCTTTTGGGGGCTAAAAAGGGTGCAGAGATCAGCACCCTTCAGGAAGGGTGCACAGCATGAAAGTTGAGAGGGCGCGCATCAGTCCAAGGCTTTTGCTTCATGAGGGGATCAACGTGGAGCACTCTTCCAACATGTGTTCGTAGAGGTGTTATGGGAAAATAGTACCCTTTAATGAGGGTGCATCCATTAGATCCTCTAAAGTATCATTAAGTGGACCCTTTCTTAAGGGTGCTGATCTCTGCACCCTTTTTTAACACCGAACAATTGGAAAGGGGTGTTCGTCTGGGGACAGCTGATTTACACCCTAAAGGGTGAGAAATTGTTTAGTGTGTGGTGCCCCCAAAGCCAACAACACCGGCATCACCTCCACGGGCGCTTGGACCGGGAGCTTATACGACGCAGCCAGCGACGCCGCCAGCCACGCCAGCCCAAGCACGTCGAACACCGCCGCGACGCCGCCTACTAGGTCCATACAACGCCGCAGCCACACCGAACCAAACGGGAGCACGAACGCGGCACGATAGTAGTAGACACTGATAGCAGTGTGCCCAAGTCGTGTGTATTTATAGTATTTGTGTTTTGTGTTAGTTTTGTCAGTTCTGTGTTCTAGTCTGTGTGTCACGTAGGCTGTATTAAATGTGCGTTTGTGTGGGTACACCCGGCGCCTAGTCCATTCTTTCAGTACGAGTGTTCTCCGGAGAGATCCGTGACACCGAGGTATTTATACATGGCTTTCAACTCGACTGGAGTGTTATTTAAGTAATAAGCTGTTTGAAATCGAGACATTCGGTTAGTAAAAGACAAATTTTGTTTTGGAAAGGTCAAGTTGCATACGCCAGGTAGAACACCATGCGATTACTGTCTCGAGGTCGGATTGTAAGGCTAGACGATCTTCGTTAGTATACATTTTGCGATAAATTACACAATCGTCGGCAAAAGTCTGATTCGGAAAGAAATAGAGTTAGTTAAATCGTTATTAAATATTAAAAAAGCAAGGGGACAAGCACGCCTCCTTGTGGGACGCCAGGATGTGCTTGGCTGAGAGACGATTTATGCTTTTTGACACTGGTAAACTGCAACCTGGAACAGAGAAAATCATTAACCCATGCAATAACAAGAGGGTGAATATTAAGAAGTGTTAATTTGTTTAATAACCGGTTATGAGGTACTCTGTCGAACGCTTTGGAAAAATCAAGAAATATGGAGTCGACTAGAATTCCAGCATCAACAGATGAATGAAGTTCGCCGATGAAACCAGCAAGTTGCGTTTCGCACGAGTGCCCTATACGGAAGCCATATGTTGGTATTTAAAGGTGATGTGTTGTTCTAAAAAGTTAAAAACCTGCGATTGAATCACGTGTTCAATGAGTTTACAGATCGTGCTAGTTGATGAAATTGATAGATAATTGAGTGGTAAAGAACGATCACCGGACTTGAAAATAGGCACAACCTTAGCTAGGCGGCAGTCACGTGGAACCAAACCAGATAAAAGGGATTGCGAAGAAATAGCGCACAAGATGCGATGGATACCTTCAGATGAGTTCTTCAGTATTTTATTATTAAAAGCAAGGTATCATACGCTGATGTCGTTTTAAGTTTCCTTAGTAAAGATAAGATATCGGTCTCGCTAATAACTCTCTAATAAATCTCTTCTCGAATAAAGACTAAAGTGAATGCTTCGTAAATTACTTATGCGCATTCAGCCACAGGAACGCTGCCTCCTTTGGCATTGGTAAAAGTTATATCAGGATGATTCAAAGGGCTGATCGTCTGCCAGAACTTACGAGGATTATTCTTTAACATTGATGGTAAATCGTGGGAGAAGAAATGGCGACGAGCAGATTTAAGCGCAGTCTGATATTCTTTATCGCACTTTTTATATCGTTGCCAGGAATCACAGTGCCTGTTTTTGTCGGTTTGTCTGTAAAGACGCTTTCTTTATTATTCGGGCGACGCAGGTGTCTATTAAACCAAGGCGCGGTGTTAGGGTGTGGTATACTGATAACAGGTATAAATCTGTCGATAAGTGCAGCAAGTTTGTTGCTGAAAAAGTTCGACTTGTCCTCCACTGAACATGTTAAGAAATCGAGAAGGAACTCCTCAGCAAAAACTGTCATATCAGCGTTAATTTCCTTGAAGTTTTCTCGGATTGCAGCACCTGATTTGTTTCTTGCGAGTTGTTTTTTTTTATGGAGCATGAAATTATTCTTGCCGGTGATTATCGAACGATCCGAAAGTACTTCTAAGAGCGTAATATTAGAATAAAGATAAGGATTATTGGTTAAGGCAAGATCCAGAACATTTGCAGAAGTGGCGGAACAACGCGTGTGTTCAGAGATTAGTTGCTGCAATGAAAAGTCCAGGCAAGCCAGAGCTTCCGGATCATTAGATGGAGCAAATAGTGAGGACCAGTTAATGGTCGGAAAGTTAAAATCACCTAGCAACAGGAAGCTTGACTTCGGAAATCGAACAGCAAGTTCTATTAATTTTCGATAAAATGCACTTAAGAATGAAGTGCTCGGGTAAGGAGGCCGGTAGACTACACCAATGACGATAACAGAAGGGCCACATTGCATGCGAACCCACACTGACCCCAGGCACGACGTGACGTCAATAAGCAAAACGGAGATCTCTTTCTTAACTGCTAGAAGTACACCACCACCCCTACGACACACGCGGTCACAACGAAATATGTTAAATTAAGAATCACAGGTGAAAAACACATTGTCAGGAATCGTGTCATTTAACCATGTCTTGGTAAGCGCGATGACTTACGAACAGCACGAATCGATAAGTGAAGAAAGAGCCACGTTTTTAGAAAGAACACTTCTTATGTAGGTGTAGAGGAAGTTTGTACCCAAAAAAGCGCAGCGCCGTGCAAGTGACCGCAAGGGTAGTTTGTCTGCCAATTTATGAGGACTCGAAGGTCTGCGTCACTCTTGAGGCACCCGCACTTCACGATTGGCTTCGTTATCCCAGACACACTTTTGATATACAGTTTTTCAAAAACCAAACGCACTTTGTCACCTTCTAATTTTACTGATTTTGCATCCGTGAGTAGTTGGTGGCATTTATTTCGTATAATTTGAGTTATCGCGTGAAATACTGAAGTTCGTATTCTTGAGCTTGTAGCCCCTACTCATGACAGATTAAACTTCTTTTTCGTTGAACAACTTAGCAATAATAGGCCGGTTTTTGTCGTCTGATAAACGGCCTATGCGGTTAGCCCGGGATAATGAAGATACAGTAAGACCATGTTTATCAGAACCAAACTCGTTAACAAGCCGTTCAGAATCCTCCCAAGTTTCAGCCTTAACCTTGTCAGGAACGCCGGAGAAAAGAGTGTTGGACCGGCGCGATCGGTTTTCCAGATCATCAATTTTAACAAGAATGTTACACACATCGTGAGTGCAGCTCATGGAAGCCTCCAATGAACGTGTTGACTGATTATTAAGTTCAAGTTCTTGCACACGTTTAGCTATAGACTTAAAATCATTTTTCATGTCTGAACTTGTCTGGCTTTTGAGCTCAAGTTCATGTACACGTTTAGTTACAGACTGCATATCCTTTTGCAAGTCGATATGAATAGCGAGGATCTTATTAACACTTTCAAGTAGGTTTGTGTGGCTAGCCTCGAGCCCTTGAACAGCGTCATAAACAAGCTCAAGATATTCCTCCTGAGCCTTTGTCATAGGACCCGGGTTCATTTCACTGTCCCCTCCCAGAACTAAAAAGCGCCATATATACGTTACCACAGTGTGAAAACAGTTCAGGAGATGGGGGGGGGGGGGGGTCACGATACCGCTAACAGGAAGACATCGTCATCTCGATTACAGGAATATTCGTAGTAATTAACCTGAAACAGCATGAACGGTGAGTGGCGTGGCATTTCGTCAGCAGTGCCGTGACCCGACTGAACATTGCCTCAAATAGATTTATGCCTTGGGCCTCGTCTTCCACTTCAATTTGAAGGCAAGTACTGAAAGTGGAGTCTAAAAGCTGTGCCTTGCTAGCTCCAAGATTCGCGACTCGAACCTTTGTGCAATCTTCAAGCTAGTATCTACTAGTACAGGAAACTAAACACAATATCCAGAAGAGAGAAAAAAAATTGAGATCAGTGTGATGTGAGTGCCATCCAATGTACGAAACTTCATCCCAGTTTCAAAGCCATGAGCTGGGGACCTGGAAAGAATCCGCTGTCGCAGCACATACGTTGCCGTCACCTTGTCTTTCTCGCGCTGCTGCGACAATGAAATTCCCGCGCCCATTTAGCCAAGAAATTGCTCTATCTTTTTGTGAGCCAGCGCATTCTTGTCGTTGGGGATGCGGTCGAAGAAAGGACTGGTGAGAAGAGAAACAGCCTTGTTCGGGAAGGCGAAGAAAATGACATTTGAGACCCCCACAACAGCAAAATCGGCGTCATTTAACTTCCACCGCGTTCCTGGCAATTGGGTACTTTATGTAGAATTCATGTTTACGCCATAAAATTGTTGATTCCCTCCCTTTTAACGTCGAATAAACTGAAATCTATTGCTGGTTGTGCCTTCAAATTTCGAATCGGACCACGATGTGCAGGAGGTTGTTTACTGCATCATTTGCATATTCTGGCAATCATAAAATGCCAATATGATACGTTATAGTGTGTTTTCCACCATAGGTGGGAATCAAGAAGCGGCTGGTAGAACGCACTTTGTTGCTCCTGAGTAAACAATAGAAATACGTATGCAGAACAGTACGTACTTGTACGTGCTTTTCCAGTACGTACTTTTCCCTACGTACGTACGTTTTCCCTACGGACGTACTTCCCTACGTACGTACTTCCCTACGTACTTCCCTACGTACGTTTTTCCCTACGTACGTACTTTTTCCAGTACGCACTTTTCCCTACGGATGCCGGAGCATCCGTAGGGAAAAAGGCCCGCACTTAAGAATAGTGATCGAGGGGTTTTCCCAGACTTAAGCCTGTTTGCAAGCAGAAACGCTGTTAGAAGCGGAGCAGAGTGTGAAGATTCGGGGAGGCTGCTAATGGCACCGCTAATTATCGCAGGAAGGACATTCTGATCGTTAATTGCTGCTTTCTCCCGAACACGTTCGGTGGCACCACTTCTTCGCGTGCTGGCCGGAACAAGCAATGCTTACCAGAGCAAGCTTTCTTAGGTGTGCCCAATTCTCTGTATTAGCCCCATGCTATTCCAAAGGCTATGCAACGGAAGAACCCCTTTCTTCCTTGTATAACTGCTATGTGCTTTGATAGTTTTTTTTTTGCTCTCTAGCGGCGCGTTGCATTATGCGCAGCTCTTCGTCATTCATCAGAAAACAAAAGGAACGTACCACCCAAAGGAAACCGAGCGCAAGTTATCGCTACGCTCTTTTAATTGCTTGTAAATTGCAGCAAACAGAACGAGCGGAACTGAGCTGAAGACATGGGAGCGTCAGGCTTGCGTAGCAGGTTAAGTAGAAATGTAGAGAAGTTAATCATCCTATTAGGGCAGTGATTTATGTCAAATTCAGGTCGGTTGCATCACGGCGAGGACTGAACTCTTCGTTCTTGGTGCGCTCCTCTGACTTAATCATGCTGCAGGGCTCTCATGGGATACAGTGACCGAAGTGCTTGCCGGTACCCGTTGACTTCACAACTGAACTAATAATCTGCAAAGTACTTCTGAGTGCATGTCCCTATTTTTATTTCTCTTCATTATATCTGCATGACTCCCATATGCCATTTTGATCAGAATCTTTGTGCACAACAAAGTTGTGATGGCCGCTCAGAAGGTTTGGTTTGGTTTATGGGGATTTAAGGTCCCATAGTTACCAAGGCTATGAAAGACGCCATAGTGAAGGGCTCTGGAAATTTCGACCACCTGGGGCTCTTTAACTTGCAGTGACATCGCACAGTAGACAGGACATCGGACTTCAAGAAATAAATTACAAGAGGAGCGATGGCTTTGGTCATGTTGCCTGTTTTAATTAACTCCATGGTTTTAATCAACCGCAATGCTAATTTTTGAATTGCAAATGAACCATTGGAATTTAAGGCATCTTGCAGCCTCATGGCATGATTCTCTCGGTTTTCCGCATTGAAAAACAAAAACAAAATGGAGCGGACACTCAAATTCAGCCTAGAGTCTACGACGCGATAACGTTAATGGGTTAATTTCCATGTATGCCAAATCGGCCATTTTCTACTTGACATTCATAGATCGCTGGGAGTCCTCATACCACTCCTGGTGCAGTGGTGCTGCTGTTAAGCGATGCGCGTCTGCCCCGACAGGTGCCTGTTTCCAGCACAGCCATAGGTGGGGGCTTGAGAGAACAAGTTTGCTCTTACTGGACAACTTCTCACGACCAATAAATAATTTACCTGCCATCTGCCACGTTTGGCAGTTTACTTAAAATATGTTGGAAAGGTTGCCACCTGCCATGGCGGGCAGGTCGTGATGACGTCACGTGGTCACGTCTCCTAGGTGCCAGGTGGGCGACTTGTTTTTCCGCTGACAACACCACCGCCTACGCTGTATTTTATGCCGAACAGGCGCCTTAACTTGGTCGCGTTAAACCACTTGCTGCGAACACTAACAAGTGAGCAGCTTTATAAGCAGGTGCTGTAGGCTCGAGTGTAGGGCTAGAACAAGTTTGCTCTTACTGGACAACCTCTCGCGACCAATAAATAATCTAACTGCCATCTGCCACGTTTGACAGTTTACTTAAAATATGTTGGAAAGGTTGCCACCTGCCATGACGGGCAGGTCGTGATGACGTCACATGGTCACGTCTCCTAGGTGTCAGGTGGGCGACCTGTTTTTCCGCTGACAAGACCACCGCCTACGCTGTATTTTATGCCGAACAGGCGCCTTAACTCGGTCGCGTTAAACCACTTGCTGCGAACACTAACAAGTGAGCAGCTTTAAAGCAGGTGCTGTAGGCTCGAGTGTAGGGCCGATTCACCCTTAATGTTATGAGAGAAAGCAAGTGGCATAAAGTCGTTTGGCAAAACAACTATTGGCAGATGTATGGCTCAGAAATAAGGTCAGCATCTGTGCTATTCGTTTGAAAGCCTTCTAAGCTTGTTTTCTCGACAAGTAATTGATTCATCGTTTCTTCTCTGCAAAAAAAAACTATGAAGAATTTTTTTATATTCAGTGCATTTGGTTGAAATACAAAACGCGCTCATTTCTTTCAACCCTAAATACAGAACAGAGAAGGAAAGAGGGCGATGAGATATCATTTACGGCCTCTGCGAGAGCATGCCATTCCATGCTCAAGCAATTGGAGGCATTCATTACTTGAAGCTCCCTTCGGGGTGGGATGCATTTCACCACAAAAACACATATCTCCAGAAACAGGCATAAAGCCAAGTACAACTCTTAGATAATTTATGAATCGGCCTGCTTTTTCCTTGCTTCTTTCGGGCATAATAAACATTGGTTTTCAGTCCATGGAGCGCACAGGGCCATCAGCGGGAAATATTCGCTTGATCAGCGCAGTAGTGCTGCAAATGGAATCCCTCCATCGACTAAACGCCGCTAGGAATTCCCATAACAACACGCGCTTTTGATGTTAATAGGAACCCCTCTCCCTCTTTCATTTTCGTTCAGAGCCATAACCTAACAACCAGCCATTTCTCAGCACATAATGAGAGTTCCGACTGAAAATGAGAACACTGAAATCAAACTCTTGCTCGTTTATGACCGTATAACTGTGGCGTTTTCTTTATTTTAGCACCTTATAAAGTTGAGAACGTAGCAAAAAAGCGCCTAAAGGACACCATATTCGAGTACGATATTTATGTTTGATTCTGGACAGCAAATGTTTTTTTAATTCCTCATGACGGCTCCAGTACCAACGAGGATTGAAAGTGTTACAGCTGGAGGACAAATGTTTATCGAACCCAATCGGCGCTCAAAACCGGAACGCCTTCTGCCAAGCAGTTGGCAAAAAAAATCCAAAGGGGTACTTAAACTCCACCTTAAGGGTATGACCGTGATGGCGCTATTAGAATAATGCACATATATGCGGAATTGGTCTTCATGACTTTATATTTATATATCCCTGGGATTCCTCATACCACTCCTGGTGCAGCGATTCAGTGGTCCAGCGGTTAAGCGATGCGCCACTGCCATGCGATTGCAGGTACTGCCACCGGTGGGGCTTGTGCAACCCAGGTTGCTTTTCCCGAGCAACTTCTTGTGACCCAATAATTCACTTGCTGCCAGCAGCCACGGTTGTCAGTTTGCTTCGGAATTCGGTGGGCAGGTTGTGATGACGCCATAAGGTCATGTGACCTAGGTGACTAAGCCGGGTTGCTTCTACGGGGATTTTTCGCTCAAGACGCCGACGACCCTGCCAATGGCAACGATGGCAGATTTTCTGCATAACGGGAGCCTTAACGCTGCTGCGGTAAAGAAAGATGTAATTGCAGTTTTGATTTATGATACTGTAAGAGTTGCTTGTGGTGTTTAGGTGAACGCAGCATTAGTTCTGCATTGATCATGACAGTGTTTGCTGTGGACGTGTCTCATGCTATAAGCCAATTGTATCGTCTGGCCCTGCCTCAGAAAGCCGTGATCTCATAAAAATTTCACTTTACTCTAAAAAACTTTATTGGTCGTATAAAGCTTTGGGATGTCCTGTACAAAGAACCTGCCTCCACTCTCACAATTAGTACGAAGTTACGCTGCATTCATTTACGGTTGCCCAGTGAAATACGTGAGAAATTGCGTCACGCATGACAACTCAAGCAACACTGACATGGAAATTGCGAAGTATCGCTATCCGCAAGCTTGCTTTATTGCGAATGCATGTTCTTTTCCTCCCTGACCTCTACTTTTAAATATTTCACTGCATCAAGGGTGGGCACATTATCGTTTTTCCGCCGTGAACCTAAGACCAGCATAGTCAATTTTTTTACCTAAAACCGTAAATGTTTTTCTAATTGTTCTTCTTTTACATATCTCTAAAACCAACCATCAGCTTTCGTAGTTTAAAATCACGAGTCAAGTAATATTTCTTAGAGACATCATTAACTTGCATATGCTCATCTTGTAAAAGGTATTACCTGTTCAAAATTCGATGTGACCAGAATGACTGTACTGTGATTATTTCTTATTACGCACTTAAAACCACTAGAACAATGTAGAGTGACCCCTTCCCACTTTTTACCGTTGCAGAGACGGATCGTAATGCATTAAAGATAGGCATTAATATGCTTGCTTCAAAGCGCATTTCGGTGTATGTCCGAAAATTCAGAGCAATAAAAATTAATGAATTAACAAACATGCAAACCCGTAACAAACAAAGACAGTTCGTACATAAGTAACATTCTTGTACTAATCTGATTTTATACCGCTCATACTCTTACCATCACTCCGGTCAATTGCTCGCAATTTCTCTGCCTTCGATGGCTGAAGTTACACCAAATACTGTCGAAGTCATCTTCCACCACGTAGCCAAGCATACCACGGAAATCAGAGTTTGTTCTATCACGCGTAGGAAATGAGAAGGTTCGTTTCTGACACAGCGACTGCTGCTAAGCTCGCGTTTTCCGGTTCCGCAACGTAGTCAGCTTGGGTGTAGCTCGAAGGAGTCCAATGAAGAAAGGGGAGGGGGATCTGCGAGACAACAGGTGTGGTCTGCTTTGGTCATATATTAGGTCGGCACATGCATTCTCAACTCTAGCGATGTCATAGGGAGAGCGACAAGAACCAGGGCGTTTTACACCATTTGTTTTTCCCCTCGCTCTTGTCTCTCATGGCGCCTGTAAAGCCGGATGCCCGCTCTATACGGACACATGAGCCACCGTGTGTGCCAGTGCGTGACGCGCGCTTACATTTCTTGCCAACACCACACCCCTTAATCTACTAAACACTTCGATTTCGCACCTAAGCAGCGGTCGCTGGAATTAAGTTTAGCACCAGGAACAGGGCCTGATGTATTCTCAGGCGTGAGAATTAGAACACCCATTATTGGAAATTGCCCAGCGTTGCCATGTGAAGGCTCGGGTGGCGCGAGACAAAATGGAAAGAGGGAAAGAGTTGAGTCTAGTTCCAGGGGAGACGGATAAGGAAGAGAGGTTGCGAGGCGATCAGGTAACGAGAGGAACGGTGCAGAGCCGAGGAGTGGGGAGAGTGGAGAGGGCATACGGTATGTCTCACGGTAATTGAAGGACTGGATCACGCCATCCGCACGCGGGGTATAGATCCGTAAGGTGCAGCGGCTGCTCCGTCCGGGGAGAAATCTAACACTGACACATTCTCTGCCACATGACTCGAATTGAATGTCTGGTGTATATTCTTTTAATGCGTCAGCATTGTATGGCTATGTTTGCGGTTTCGTGTCATCACGCAGGGGAAATCATGAGGTGCATGTCGAGTAAGTAGTTAATTAATTAGATCCAAAAATATCCAAAAAGTGGGCGCGGCCTGAGCAAAAATGGCGCCTAATTTGAAAACACCGGAAGTGGGCAGATCTAAAGCGGGGCGCTAAATTTGAAAAACCAGAAATCTGGACGAAGCGAAGCATGGCGCCAAGTTTGAAAACCTAATTTGGGCAATGATGGAACTTGATTATAACTGCAGTGCTTAATCTGAGGAAATGTGAGGAGAAGGGACAAGTGAACCAAAGAGAGACGACGAGTTGAGCAAAGGGAGGCGACGAGTTGAGTAGAGGGGCAAAGTGGGGCGAGGAGGCGTCAATGCTTAGGCATTCCTCCAGTGCGAGCGCCGCAGTGATCTCATAAATTTTTGCTGCCCTTACTCTTAACTGGGCATTCAATGCTTGCATTTGTTGCATTATAGTAGCATCGCCGAGAAAGAGGATCCCCTCAACCTGCTGCAGAAGGCGTGTGTTCTGTTATGAATATCTAGATTTTAGAAACGTGAACAGTGAAATTGCTTATTAAACCTTTAAGGAGAGAGTACAGGTGCTGCGTAATTATAAGATATTTCATAAATGTATTGGAGGAACACCTTGGAAACATTGCATGCGCATGATATCAAAAAGGAATTCTCTTGAACTACATTTCGACGGTGAAAAGGGGAAAGTCGTATTCTTTTGCTAACTAAGAAAAAAAACAATATTCGTTTCTTAGTTACCAGAAACAAAAATGACAAAGTCCATCACCAAAATTGCAGCTGAAAGATGTTTTTAATTTACTGAGGTCAATGGTCATTGAAGGGCCGTATGTGTCCTAATTGAGCTTTTTTAAGAGGACACGCCGTCCCAAAAGTGACATCAACAATGGACCAACTTCAAGAGTTGGAGTTCCGCCTGAGAACTGCTTACCGTCATCATTTTCCACTTAGCCTCAACGAGTCTCAACTTTCACCAAGTCGCGGCCATTACGACGTTCGCAATCGGTCCCATCAGTGACCACGCTCCCGGCTCTGGTGGCTGGAGCTAGAGTAGGCGGGTCTGTCCTAATGCGGCCGCACTGGACGAGACAACTCATCTAACCTCTGTTATACTGGGAGAAAGAGACTCCTGATGACGCTGTGGTGCTTTGCTGAGAGCAGGCTTTGAGAATTCCTAATGAGATAGTTATAGATGAAGTTTGCAGAGCTCGTCGTCTGCTAAGTCGTTGCAGCTAAGTGGCCCTGTGCACCGTCAGCTAACACTACGGTGTGTTAGGTCGAGGAAGTCGGGAAATTTCTGTCGCCGGTCCGCCCTCTTGGCTCTCGTCTGCACATAATGCGTGTTTAAACAACACAAAATTTCATTATAAATAGAGCGTCAACGTGCCAGATTAGAGCTCGCAACTGGGGAAATTTTCAGTGAATATACGAGACGTGTTCTTTTTAAATTAAGGTGTGTTGAAAAGGTAATGAAATCCAAATTAGAATAGGTGATGTGCCATCCGTGATGTGTCAATAATTTTATAATATTAGCTATCAAGTATTTGTGGCAAAGGCAAGCGATCTTCCATTTTCGTAAATGTGGCAGCCCTGGTCATATGATCCGTGTGCATGTGGATGTGATCACACTTCTGTTGGTGAGGGCTGCCAAGAAATTATTTCATCCCCCTGTGACCAGAGATGGAGTTGCAACAAATGTGCAATGACTTTTTTAAAGGCAATAAATGTTCTTATTGACATTTTATGTCCATCCGCAATGTCAGAAGTCGTACTGCTGTTTGAGGACTACTCTTATTGATGGAATCAAACTGTAATTAAAGTTAAAGAGATTAACTATGAGTAGCGGGATAGTTTTTTGTAATGTGTTAGTAAAAATTCTGGTGCCGTGAAAAGCGCCCGCAAACTCGTCATGATTTTGCGGAAGTTGCAACCACCACTCAAATATAAAAGTATTTGATGAATATAAACGAACAATTTTACGACAGAAAATACATGAGTATTCGCTAACAACAATGCGCGATTCTCCGACATGGAAAGGTTTAACAAAACCACCGGAATGCAAACTCATGGATTGAATGAGCCTTGGGTCACTGCCCAAGTGCATAACTTCATATTTGAACTCGATCTGTAGAATACTGTAGCAATACTGAGTGCGAAAACTCAGCAGAATGCGGCATGTTGTGAAAACTTTTGATCGCCGCAAGAGATGCGTTCTGTTCTCTCTGTAGTAAAATAAATGCTTTAAACTAATGATCTCTGTTGTAAAACCAATCAGCGTTGCGAAGTTAATGCATTTGTTGAGAAAATAATATTTATATTAATAAAAATAAAATTTTTTGTGACCATTTTCGGTCAGGAAAATTTTCACTTAAGCAAGCGTTTCTTTTAGGTCTCCGAGGCCAGTTTATGAAGTTCATTCTATTATTTACAATATACGGTAATTTCAACATTTCGAAATTTAAAGAAATTCTTTTAATGTTCATTACCATATGAAGCGGTAATAACCTGAATTCATTTGTGATTTAATTTCTGTAGGAAAGTAATATCATGGCTAAGTTCCAAAGTTGTCTGTTAATTTCCGAAAAAACTTTACCTGCAAAAATTGTTCTGGGTGTCAATGCCGTGGCCAACAAAATGTGCTGATACAGGTTTATTTAATTTTCTTCTTTATTATTGGCAATAATGGATGCACTGCTTCGACTACATAGAAAAGAAAGTGCGGCGAATTGCCTGCTATTTTAAGGCTTTCTGAAAAACCAATAAAATTAACTTCGCAGAAAAACTTCTCAAATTGCTGACACCATTATCTGTTCTCGTAGACTTTCTTGATATGTTGTTTCTGTTTTGTTCCAGAGTCTCTTCTTTGGCTCCACACGGGCAACGCACGTCGCGGGGAATCGTTTTTGCCAGAGTGGTGGGAGAAGATCTAGCAAACATCAAAAGCCACCATAACACAATACACAAACCTAACGAGCATAAGCACGCCATCAGAACAAAAAAAACAGGAAAACACGCTATAAAGCCGCGTCTACCGGTTTCATGATTCTAAAGCGTGCTAAGGTTAGAGGCAATCTTTGATTGCCCCAAAAAAGATGGTAGCAACTTTCCACTCGCGTAATTAGGTGGTGAATATAATAAACATGGCAGGACGGCCTCCCCGGTCAAAGAGCGAAAGGATAGCTGGTGGACAGGAACGAAGCCTTGTGCCTGGGATTCAGGAAAGCCCAAATAAAACGGCTCTCTTGGGCACTTTAAATTGTGCTCTTTTTTGTTGTGCCTTTTTTTCTTTATGCAGCATGCTCGCGTTTTCGCTGGTGAAGATTCGAGAGGATTGTGGACACTGAAGTGTGCAAATTGGTGTACTTCGCAGGCCATGTCGACGTAGCTAATTAATGAAGATTGTAAATATCATGAAACTTATTTTAAGGAGGGAACTGTAAACGCGTTATTTATTTTATGCACAATTACAGTGCTATGCTCGAGGTTTGTGGAAAATTAGTTTGATGTATTTCACCTGGGTAAAATTCGGCCGCTGGCTAACTGACGTACGTATTACGTATCATAATCTTAATTTGTTTAGGAATGAATATTTGCGTACAGATTTCTTTTTAAATGCGGCACTCTGCAAGAATGTAGGGAGATGTATTTCTAGGAAATCGCGTTGGCAGCCAATAAATATTTATTGGCTGCCAACGCGATTTCGTGCAAAGCCCGAGCTCTTAAAAGACACTATTTTGTAGCGTAAGCTACACTGGCCGAGGTTGACCAGATTCGCGTGCATCCTGGAGAGCCGTGCTGCGCATGCTTGAGGAATAGTGACGTCACAAAGGTGAATAAAAAAGCCCTGTGTCGAAGCTGGGAATCGAACCAGGGCCTTTGGCGTTTGAGGCGGTGACTCTACTACTCCGCCACGGCGGCTGTTTTTTTCTTTATTGCATGGAAATTCTGGCGAAAATAAAAGTGCAAGCACGCTTACGCCACAAAACACCAGTCCACCTTACGCCTGTATGAACCCTCCTTCCAAAACATCAGAAGTCTGGGAGGCACACTCATGCATCCAGATAGGGGAGCCAACTAGGCGGCTCTTGCAGGGCAGCATACACTCCCCGCAACAAAGGTCATTGTTCACGAAACAAAGATTTCGATGAACATAGTGATTCGGCGTGGTGGTTCATCATGCGGCTTTTCCAGAGACTAAATAGTCCTAGCAACATAAATAGATCGTATGGCACAGCACTGTTTTTCTCCGCGGGGAAAGACGAATACCCTAGGGTGTGATGTCAATGTCCTTATTAATTGCTCGTTGTAAAATATCCCAGAAGAAGATAGCATCAATGCACAGAACAAAAAAAAAGGTCAATTGTCTCTGGTGTATTGCACGACAATTCACCTTCCATGGCGCAAGCATCTCCTTAGCATGAAGCCATGCCTTCACATGCAGCGTTTACGTGTGCAGCTTAAAAAAGAATGTTTTCGCGGCAGAAGAAATGCACATTCACCTAACACGTTTTAAAACAGTGGTGTCAATGAACTCCAGAAAAGGTTGCCGATACAACGGTACCGGAAACAAATACTCTGTAAGTGTCGGAGTCATCTGCCTTCTGGAGAGGCTATACAGGTAGTCTAAAGAAAAGCCCACAGTGAGGAAATTGAAGGTGTCAGCAACTTCCTTAAGGAATCGCCACAAAGGTCCCTCACGAGTGTGTCCCGTCGGTGCGAATAGGGAAGGCAAATGAGCACTGAGACGCCTAATAAGCACGGCTACTAAGAAAGGGTGGTTTGACGATTTGAAAAAGAAAAAAAACGCGAGACAAGCTGATGCATGAATAAGTCAACAAGGCCGATTCCACCAGACTCTAGAGAAAGAAATAGGTTATCGCGATGCATGGGTTCTCATTGGGAACGCCATACGAATGTGGCAAATACTCTGTACATCACCTGCACTTTCTTCCTCGCACAGTGGAGAACCTGCAGAACATAGGCAAGTTTTGCAAATAAAAAAAATGTTGCATACTTGAGCCGGAGCAATCACTGACAGTTCCCTACCCATCCAAGCCCGGGTTTGTCGCCTCATGGAGACTATCTGAGAATCCCAGTAGGCGCCATTGTTGCGAATTTGGTGAAGAGGAACCTCTAGGTAGTGAAGGGGCCCTCAGTTCCAGCTTATGCCACCATAATGACTTGGCGTTGTACACCATGGATCTTTCAAAACACTTGGATTCATCTAGATTAAGAGCCAAACCTGAAACCTCGCCAAACTGGTCAGTCAAGTGCAATGCTTCAAGCACACTCTTTTTGTCAGAACAAAAGAGGGCGACATCATCTGCATAGGCTACAATCTTTATTTCACACTGCGCCAAGGAGAATCCACGGATAGATGTGCAGTTAATAATACTGAGGCAAAGGGGTTCAAGATGTACGGCAAACAACAAAGGCAATAAGGGACAGCCTTGGCGAACAGATAATTTCAATGCAATAGATTTGGTTAGCTCTTGGTTAACAATTAGCCTTGTATAGGACTCCTTATAGCACAGTCTTTTGCCCTCAAGCAAAACATCTCCAATATTTGCATGCTCTAAGGCCGCAAACAAGAAATCGTGACGAACTTTATCAAAGGCCTTGGCAAGGTCAATCTGAATTAGAGCTACATGTCCGATCTCATCTGATACTGTCTCCACTACTGACCATGCAGTATGAATATGGGCTTGGATGCTGCGGCCTCTGATATCGCAGACTTGATGCGTGCCTATTATGCGAGCGACAACTAGCTGCAGACGATTGCAAAGAACCTTTGCAAAAAGTTTGTAATCTACATACTCCGCCACGACGGCTCGATGTTTAACCCTGAATAAAGAGGCAAAATAAATAACCTCAAGGTATCCGGTATAAGGAAGTTTAATATGGAGAGAATCGAGCATGCTCTAAAGAACGAGGTAGCCTAAAACCGGTGAAGAGAAAACTAGGCATAGGGAAAAACCAGATGTATGCGTTAAGAGACAAGGAGGGCAATTTCATTAGCAATATGGATAAGATAGTTAAAGTAGCCGAAGTAGCCGAATGGGGTGGAGCGCATATGGCAGGGTTTCTCAGATCATGAATAGCAGGTTACCAATATCCCTCAAGAGAAAAGTGTACAACAGCTGTATCTTACCGGTACTCACCTAAGAGGCTGAAACGTGGAGGCTAAGGAAAGGGTTCAGCTTAAGTTAAGGATAGCACAGCGAGCCATGGAAAGGAAAATGATAGTTGTAACGGAGACCGGAAGCGGGCCGAGTGGGTGAGTGGGTGGGTGAGTGGGTGGGTGGGTGGGTGGATGGATGGATGGATGGATGGATGGACGGACGGACGGACGGACGGACGGACGGACGGACGGACGGATGCACGGATGCACGAATGCACGGATGCACGGATGGATGCACGGATGCATGGATGCATGGATGGATGGATGGATGGATGGATGGATGGATGGATGGATGGATGGATGGACGGACGGACGGACGGACGGACGGACGGACGGACGGACGTATGTACGTCCGCCTCCTCTTTGAGGGGCGCGACCCACTAGCCTCACCTACATCAGCGAAATCCATGCTCTCTATGGGCTCAGGCATTGCCCTCTCGGCCGGTGCAGCCTTAAGGGCCGAGATTTCTGCCCTAAGCAACCTCACCATTTCTCTCAACTCTGCGTTTTCCTGCTCTAGCCTCTTGAATCTCGCCTTATTCTTGCTATGGTCTGGCCTTACCAAAGTAGGCATCTCCAATGTTTCACATTCTGTTAAAGCATTAGTAGTTATTTTCCACGAAAATTTGAGTTGGAACGCTCAGATGAAAATGTTGTATCTAAACTTTCAAAATGCACGGGTGTTCTTGCAAAATATCGCTCCTGTTTACCAGTGCTAATCAAACTCATAGTGTAGAATGCACTGTTTTTCCCTATCTCAGTTATTGTTTTTTGGTCTGGGGCAGCACCACGGAGACAAATATTAAAAAACTTTTTCGACTGCAAAAGAAAGCAATTCGTTTTATTGCAAATGCAGAATACCGACCTCACACAGATGAGCTGTTTACCCGCCTCAATATCATACAAATTCTTAAACTCTACGAATACTCCTTAGCCACAACGTATAAAAAGTCTCTTCACCATATCCACGATAGCTTTCTAGATATGGGCGCGCTAAAACCAAATGATCCGACATATACTCTTCGAAATCCTGAGTTTTGGTGGATCCCCTTCTCACGCACTACATATGGTCATCAAATGCTGCGCCATAACGTTCCAGTACTGTTAAATAAACTTATTTTGAAGAACGTCTGTATTGACACCTGCAGTCCGAAAGACATCCCGGACATATGTTTACTATTGTAATGTCATTTATGTTGTTTGCGCCTGAGACCGCTTTTTTTATCACTTGATGCACTTCTTTTTGTGATATATTTGAGAACTGTGACCGCCTTGCTTGACATGTTTCTTGATTTACAGAATGTACATCTCAAGTGCCAAAATGTTTTGCGTTTTATTTCGCACGCAAATATTATTCGTGTTCTTTTTTTGTCTTGTTTTTTACACGTGTCCCCCCATGCTGCAAGCCATGTGTACGGGGGTTCAGGCTGTTTCAAGTGGAAGTTGTTTCCAATTTTTGCCTGAACCAACCCTCATCATTTTGTGATTAAAATAAAACGATCGATTGATTGATTGATTGATTGATTGATTGATTGATTGATTGATTGATTGATTGAATGAATGATTCAAGCACTTTTGCGCTCTGCCCAGGTAGTACCACTGGCCGCTCCACCGGCGCCCTTGCCTTGTAGACCCTGCAACACACCGCTCTTGCGCACACCCTGTCCCTCAGTCCCATTGGGGTTACGCACAGACTCAGTTCCCAACTGTCCGTCCAGTCCGAAGCGGACCTTAGACGCCGATCTGCTCCCAGACCGGCCACCGGAGCGGCTGCGAGATGCTCTTCCTGGTCTCCTTGATCTTGATCTTGAACGTCGACGCCCACGATCTTGTGCTTGCCCAGCCTCCAGCTACATCCCCAACGTAAGGAATTGACTTTCGGCTTACCTGAAGCCTCCCATCTCTTCATCCTCCGCTTTGATATCCGCCAGAGCCCGCTAAAATGGCGGCGCCGGACCACATATGGGGTACGGAACCGCTGCTGGCAATCCTTGGCAGCCGTGATATGCTCTCCCCCACACAGTTCACACTTGGGCGTGCACCGGTGGTCCTCACCGGGGTTGGTTGAACCGCAGCCCCTGCAAACCACTTGTTCCGGCGAGGGGCAGACGTCAGCGCAATGCTCCAGCTTTCCGCAAGCATAACAAACACCAATCTGCTTGGGGTAAAGCGTCCACCTAACCAGCGCGTTACCATACCGAACATAGTTTGGCACCTTGTACCCATCGAAGACGATGATGACCGTACCCGACTCCTTGATGCGTTTTGCCGCCAGGGCCAGGGAATTACGCGGGTTAACAATCTTGCGACTGAGCGCTTCGGGTACCTCGCTAAGAGGAACACTTCTTATGATTCCCTTGCACCTTTCATGCGGCGCCGCACGATATGCCGCAGCTTCACGCATGCGCCCAGCAATGCATAAAACCTTGATTCTCACGTACTTAGTAGCATTTTATTCTTCCGGCGTGCTAACCACCACAATATTCTGCTGATAATTGGGCAGATCGTGTCCGCTTCTCGCTTCACCTCGTCTATGCAAGCAGCAGCCGTGGTTGCATCGGCCACCGTGGCCGCACCAATTTTAGCAATATTCAGACCTCCCCTGATCCTGACGAAAATCTTGATATCATTTTTCGGCAGCGGAGGCATTTTACCGCGCCGGATGGTACCCTTCTTCACGCTAGCAGGCGAGTTTGTACTCACTTTGCCGTCCTCGGGTCCCGGCCCGCCGTTAGGGCTAGCAGCGTTGCCGCCGTATGATAGCCTTGCCTTAGTCGTAGAATTCCTATGGGTGTTTATTTTCCAACCAGCATCCTCTGAAACGTCTTCCGGAGCAATATCTTCGCGTTCCACAGCGTATTCCATCATGACAAAAGCGTCGGGCGGCCGGGGGACCGGCGCGGCCCACGAGCACGGCGGGTTCGGCGACAAGGGTTAGCACATCCGGCGGGGTAGTCTAGACGAGAAATGCCGTAAAATCAAGCACAGTCCACTCATTGAAAAAAATCCTATTTCTCGGCGAAGCGGGTAACTTTGCGAATCCGTTTAGCACAGAATTAGGCACCAAAGAGAGAAACATCTGGTCCAAACTGTCCATAAAGCGCCCTTATTAGCGCACCAGCTGCACAGCCGGGAGACACGCCCCCTAGCCTCCCGTGCCGAGTGGGTGAGGCAACAAACGCGTGTTAGAGACATCTTAGTGGAAATCAAGAGGAGGAAATGTGCTTGGGCAGCGTATGTAATGCGAAGGCAAGATAACCGCTGGCCCTTAAGGGTAACGAAGTGGATTCCAAGAGAAGGCAAGCGTAGCAGGCGGCGGAAGAAGGTTAGGTGGGCGGATGAGATTAGGAAGTTTGCAGGCATAGGGTGGGCGCAGCTGACAAAACAGAGGGTTAATTGGAGATACATGGGAGATGCCTTTGCCCTGCGGTGGGCGTAGTCAGGCTGATGATGATGATGATGATGATTGAATGCGCGCCTTTCATATATTAACTCTTCCGAACCAGATGTCGCCGAGGTTACGCTACCGTTCCGGAAGACCTTACCGTGCCGGAAGTCGTGGTATGACGGAAACGAGAAGTGCTCTGTGATTCATTCCCCCTACGCTCTATGAGGAGACATTCCCCAATGCTCCATGTTTTTTGTCTCGGTTTGCGTGCTTAGTACTGATCCCGTAAATGTACTTTTTCAAAAATGACTGCGAAGAAAGTTTGGCCTTATTTTTAGCCTGTTCTTGAATAACATTATTTGCGAACTTGTTTGCACTAATGAGACTTCAATTCAGAATGATGTCGAGTCCACTTCACGCGCTCACCTTACATTTTTGGCCAGCTGTTGTGTTGGTAGGCGGGGTTTATTTTTCCGAAGCGTAACATGCATTATGGCACGCTGTCTTTGTGGAAGACTCCGTAATATTTTAGACGACCTGCTGTTTTCTGCCGTGAACTGAACTCGCACAGCACACTGGCGTGTTCGCATGCCAATGGAGGCGAAATGAGTCCGCCAGGGTCTGTAATTCAAATTGCGCCACTGGCTTACAAAATCGAATTCTACAACTACTAAGCCAGTGTGGCGGGTACTGTTTGCAAGCGTTCTTTAAAAACACCTGCACTGTCGCAGACCCATGAAGGTATTCAAGTCACCTCGACAGCATTTGTTTATTTTAAGAGGGAGAAACGCCTGACTTATTTGTTGTCAATGTTTTACCAAAGAGCCACTGCAATATCTGCGGGGCCCTGAATAGACGGCACCTGTGTCTTTGGCCGCGATTAATACAAAGTGGCACTCTACCTTGTTCTTAGGGGCAAAACTAGGATTCTAAACAATTCAGTTGAAAATATACTACTGCAAAACAGCTCCGCTAGGCACTTCGCATCGGAACAAGGCACACATTTTGTATTATTTCTTCTTTGTGTGTGCGCTTAAATTCTCGGCCTTCTCTCTGTGTGTTAACGAGAAAAAGAAAATATTTGGTTCCCTGGGCCTAGAAACGCCACAAGGTCCGAGAGTTAGTCTCCTTGTCCTAGGTAAGAAAAGAAATAGTCATCGTATAGCCTCTGGGAGAGAGCACCAGTAGACTGCACGTCCCATGGACAGTAGATCGGCCGAGTAGTAACGTTTATCTGCGTTGTCGGGTTGCTATTGGAGTACTGGAAACAGGACGCGACAGAGCAATGAGAAAAAACTGGACCGGCAATTATTCGGACAGACGAGAGAAAGAAGAAGAATTGAGCCATTTGAGAAAAATGCAGGAACCAAATAGAAGCTGAGAAGAGCTAGAAAGTTAACCTACAAGCAAAGTCGGAGGCTTGGCCCAAGTGCACACACATTCCCTTGGGGACCGCTGGTGTAGCTAAAAACGGGACTATAAGCTCTTGTAGCAATGCCTCGGCCGACTGTGCTCCTTTTGTGTCAGCTGGTATAGCAGTGGATTTCCTTTGAGGCTTTTTCTGCTTGCTTTTCTGCGAGTTAGCTTCGTTTGCGACCTATGACGGAAGAGGGGAGACACGCAGATAATACCTATTTTCAGGGTTTCACGCATATTGTCGTATGGCTAACGCTGATCACATCGTCATCTTCAGCACTACCGCAGCGATGTATAAAACAAATCTCTTAATTGTGTTCCTCAAGCAAAACGATGCTCATTACGGCTAATGAGGGAAGCAGCATATTAATGATTGGTAGTGTGCCACTGACATTTATGAAAAATGGAACTCCATCTCCAACCAAAATCTAACATATTCCCGGCTACATTTGACACCGGATCCGCTGCTTAAGAAAACTGAGGTCCCAGGGTTTTCCATTAATGATGACAAAGGAAGTTTTCCGTTATTAAGCCTTCCTGAGTCTCCTTCGCTCATTTTATATTCAACCGCATCTAATTCGCGTTCTTGCTCCTCGTTCGGAAGCCAGGTAGCCAGAGAGGCCGCTTTGTAGCGACCAGATAACGGAAAGCCGGTCGCAAAACAGTCTTCAGGCTCTTTACTTCTCTTTGAGAGAAGAAAATTATAAAGGGCAGAAAACTTGACACACTGAACATGCTGGACTTCTGTGCCATAAGAGAATTCTATCACATACCCAGATATACAACTGAACCTGAGACGGGTGTCTAGGTCGGTTTATGTAAGCAAAAAAGAGCAGCCTGTGCTGAGCACAGGGATGGACGGATATATTCTTGGATGCAGAAAAGATTTCATTCAAAGGGGGCCGGGCTTACAGCCAGTGAAAGTCATTCGAAGTGCTGTCTTGTAGTCTACGTTTTAGAGGCTCTTGAAGAGCATATGTAAGATGTTTTACGGTGTACTGCATTAAACGCAATTAAGGTTGCCCTCACGTTTCACCTTGCGGAAGAAGCGTTGAGGATAACCCAGGGCAAGCCATAATGGGTAGAGCAGGCCTCATCGAATCAGGCGCAAAAGTCGGAACACCATGCTCGAGTTTTTCATAGGACAAATTTGCATTTGGGCCGGATTTTTTTAATGTCAGTTGCTTTAAAATCCAACAGAAAGTTTGCAACGAAGCACGAACTCCTCATAATTGTACGCCAGCTCAGTACAGTAGTTCTGTCAACTCGTCTATCAAAATGCTGGTCCAGAGCTACTACGCAAGCCGTTGTGTGCCAGTTTGAGACACACCGGCAACGAGAACAGCATCAACATTTGCTCTGCCGGACGTTCTTGCTTTTAGGTAAACGCTGCAAGCTGTAGTTCAGGCCTTGACTAGAAAATTACCTAAATCCACTGGCCCTGTCTCTCTTGACTTGCAATTCATTTCTGTTCTTGTGGTAGACGCCATCTGAAATACCTTCAATCAATGGCTACATCACAAGCATTATCAGATCTGCTTGTTAACCAGTGGCCAGCCGTGATACGTGCCCAAAAAAGGAATCCTACGCTACCATGCGTTTAATAACGCTACTTTTTGAGGTAACGAGATGCCACATGTGATTTCTTGTTGCTGCCGAAATTGCGCACCGTACACGTAACCGTGTAAGCAGCCGGAAAATATAAAACTATAAAATATAAAAGGCAGTAACGCACATTGCACATTACTCGGGTCAGTTCTTTTTTCTTTTGGGATGGTTGCCTCATGCACATGCGTCCTCGGCTTACATAATTTGCGCTCACTTCAATTAAAAATTAGTTGCTCTGTCTTTCTCCCTCCTTCCAGTGGTGCTTGAGCTTTTTGCTTGGTTTTTTATGTGTGCGATAAAACACCGAACGATTTTATGCCACTCGCTTACTCAGGAACAGTGTGCATTGAAGGTAACTACGTTAGGCGCTGACGTAATCGATGTGCGTCTAGCTCAGTCGTTACGACAGTGCCCATTTGTTCTATGCGTTCGAACTGCGCTTTTCATTCTTGAGATGATTAGTTGGTGGCGCAGTTCAACGTTACGATTGGATGGCTGCGGAAAGGCGGCACTGCAAAACGAAAGCATGCTATGCGTGCATCAGGAAGAAATTTTGTAGCGAGAGCTACATTACGCCAGCCGCTTCACTAGGTGAGTGTGACTGCGCGCTGAGCCATGGCACCGCCGCTCCGCCAGCTGTGCGCATGCGCGGAGTGACGTCATAGCCCGCAGCTGGTGTGCGCGCCACGCGCCTACACTACGCTAGCGTTTCGAGCATTCAGCGTGGCGGCACCGTGGCTGCTCACGTGGGTGGTCACGTGGTACGGAGCAGCTGCCAGCGGCTCGGCGCGCCGGCGAAACCTAAGGGGCTTTAGCGAAACCGAGTGGGGGAGGAGTGGAGAGGGGGAGTGGGGAAAGAGTGGATCCACGTCCAGGGACGAAGATGAAGAAAGAACGCGCAGCGAAACGGGGCGGTGAAAGACTGAATTTGCAATGCGACTGAGCGAGTTGCACTCCACCAGCTGTAGCTATAGCGTCACTCCAGGGTTATCCAGAGCTAAACAGCCATTTTTTTTGGTGAATATTGCTCCATACCAGAGAAATTGCTGAACTGGGCCGAGAAAAAATTGCGGTGGGGGTGGATGGAGGTTGGCTAAAGGTTAGAATGCCGCGGAATAGTCTGAGGTTTGATGAGGGCAGTTTGATCTTTTGGGCTCCCAGAGGAGGAGGAGGAAAACTTTTATTTCTATTTACAGTGAGAGGTCGATGGGGCGAGCCGGAAGGGCCCGTCCCTTACAAACACTAGGAGGGAGCCCTAGTCCGGGATCCCTGTAGCTTCCGCAGCGGCTCGGGCTCTAGCTACCAATGCCTGTTGGGCATGGAGTTCGGAGCAGCCGCACAGGGCAGCTTCCCAGGCCTCTCGAGTGGGGTGGAGGTGGGGTGGGTAGGCAGGATTGGAAGGGCATGCCCACACCATGTGGTAGGTGTCCGAAAACTCCTCCTCACAGTGTGGGCACGCGCCCGAGAAAGAAGAATTGAAGTGCTTAAGTACTGCCGGGCACAGTACAGTATTGGTATAGAGGCGGAGAAGCCAGCGCTCCTCCACCCTGGTGAGGCCTTTACAGGGAGGGGGATAGAGACCATGAAAATTTTGATAAAGAGAGGTGATCTCTTTAAAGGTGATGGCCGGATTGAAATTGAATTCCGGATCAGGCTGCGGATGAGGCGACGCCCGGTGAGTAAGCGCGCGGGCGGCAGCGTCGGCTGCCTCGTTCCCCTCAAGACCCGCATGAGCCGGAGCCCACACGATGGTACGATGGGTCGGAAACCCTGTGTAATCGCATGCGTGGAGAATTTTGAAAGCACGGTCTGGAGTGTACCCTTGCTCAATATTGCGGCAGGCGCCCCTGGAGTCCGTAATAATGACTCGGGACTCTGGATCTGCGGCGGCCAGTGCAATGGCGATCTCTTCCGCAAATGTAATGTTTGGGGCACGGAAAGTAAGGCCCTGAACTGTAGTGTTTTGGTGGATGACGGCCGCCGTGTACCAACCCCCATGGTGCGGGCCGGCCGCATCCACATAGAAGACACCTGGCTTGTGGCCATATTGTTGAGAAATAGCCTCCGCCCGCGCGAGACGGCGACCATCATGGGTGTCTGCAGTCATGTTCTTCGGAAGGGGTCGCACCTGGAGTGCAAAGCGCCAGGCTTCAGAGATGCGGACCCGTTCTTCTGTATGTGTTGCGTAGGAAATGTGTAAGCGGGTTAGAAGGCGGCTCCCCGCAGGTGTTTTGCTTAGGCGCAAGTATTGATTGTTAAGATGAGCTTCTCGTAACTCCCCAAAGGTGTTGGTCATCCCCAGACCGAGGAGACGCTTGTTGGACGTCGTTATGGGGAGGTCGAGCGCTCTCTTATAAATCTTGCGGAGAACTACCTCTAAGGCATTCTCATCGCATTTGCGTAGGTGGAGGTAGGGAGCCGAATATAAAATCCGGCTGGTCACGAATGCATTGGCCAGCCGCAGGGCATCTTTGCATCGTAGTCCCCCCTTTTATTGGACACCCGGCGGAGCATCCGACCCACCTGGTCCCGCACCTTACGTAACTTGTTTAGGGTAGTGTCTATCTTGCGCCTATGATGAATGAAAAGCCCCAGTACCCGGATCTCCGCGTGTTCAGGTATCGGTCCGCTAAGTAGGGAAAGGGCAATTTTGGTTGTGCACTTTGAGTTGGGGCTTATGTGCACAAATTCAGATTTGCTCGGGGAGCATTCAAGACCACAGCGACGAGCGTATTCGTCCACTATAGCTGCCGCTTGTTGCAGGTTGGTCTCGATGTCTCCAACCGATTGTTGTGTTGCCCAGAGGGTGATGTCGTCCGCATACAGAGCGTGCTGCACACCGGCGACCTCCGCCAGCTGGGTAGGGAGCTTCATCATGGCCAGATTAAATAGTAATGGCGAGAGGACAGCTCCCTGTGGGGTCCCTCGTGTACCAAGTTGATATGGGCCATATTCCGTGTCTTGTAGCCGGATATAGGATTGGCGATCTGTAAGGAATTGTTTGATATAATTGAAAGTATTGCGCCCACAATGTGTTTGCGACAAGTGGGATAGGATGATCTCGTGGGTCACATTGTCGAAAGCCCCCCGCAGGTCAAGTGCGACGACTACTTTATCATTGCTGGGGTGCTCGACGGGGTCGAGAATCTCCTTGTGAAGTTGCAACAGGACATCTTGTGCGGACCGGTGTGGGCGGAAACCGTACATGGTGTCTGCGAAAATGTTTTGTTGTTCCAGGAAAGCCGACAATCTGTCGCGGACCATAGCATCCATCAGCTTCCCCACACACGAAGTGAGGGAGATGGGCCGGAGGTTGTCGGTGTTAATGGCTTTACCTGGCTTGGGAATGAAAGTTACTAGTACCGTTTTCCAATCTATGGGGAGTGGTGTGCCTCCAATCCAGATAGTGTTGAAGTAATCGAGGAGAGTTTCGTAGGCGGGATCTGGGAGGTTGGCAATAAGCTTTACCGTCACCTTGTCCCGGCCTGGTGCTGTACCTCGCTTCATTTTAGCCAGGGCCGCTTTTAGGTCATGGAGCTGGAACGGTTGATCCAAATCCGCGTTCTCGGAACCTGCATACGAGTACGCCTGACCACGGGGATCCTGGTGTATACTCAAATATTGGTCGCGGAGCGCATCGGCCAGTTTGGCCGTGTCTCCAGTGAAGTTATGTATAGCCCTTTGAAGCTGTTTTTGTGTCTCAGTACGGGTTTGTGCCGGATCAATAAGAGCGCGGAAGAGGCGCCACGTACTCCGACTCGACATTTGCCGAGCTGCAGTGTTGCATCGGTGCACCCAATTGGAGTCGGCGAGTTGGGCCGCGTATTGTGCCGCCTGTTGGGTGATATCCGCAATTCGAATTTTGAGTTTCCGATTGTGTTTTTGACGACGCCAGCGGCGGACTAGGCTGTGTCGTGCCTCCCAGAGGTGGAGGAGGTGGTTATCCACCGCCGGGCTCGCCTCTGAGAGTTGAACATTTTGCTCGACTGATTTCAAGTGGGATACTAGGTGTTGGGACCACGTTGAGTATCCTTGGTCCATTATCGATTGAGGATTGGTGTAACTGTTCCTAAATTTGGTCCAGTCAGGTAGTTTTGCATTGGCCTGTGGTCTTGTGAGTGGCTTGGTATGGATTGTAGTGGTAATTATGCAGTGGTCACTACCGAGGGATTCCTCGGTGTTTCTCCAATCTGCATAGCGAATATTTTTCGTAAAGGTGAGGTCCGGACACGTATCGCGTGTAACAGAGTTACCTATACGAGTGGGTTGCGCGGGATCCGTGTGAAGAGTAAGGCCCAGTGTGGAAACAAGCTCCGCCAACTTGCGTCCGCGTTTCTCTTCACGTGTGTACCCCCATAAGGTGCTGGGAGCATTAAAGTCCCCAACGATTATGAGGGGATCCCGATTCGCGACCTTCAAAGCCCGGCTGAAGATATCTGCGTATGTAACACTTGGTAGCTTTGGGGGACAGTAAATGTTGAGTATGTGCAATGGGGGGTCCTGTTTGCGTAGCGGAAGGATCGTCACCATTACATAGGAGAAAGTAGCGCTAAGATCCAGGTCAACCTGGGAGGCCGTGTAATTTTTATGTACGCAGAGGCAGCTATGCGCATCCTGCTGGTACACCGTGTAACTGGCAAGGGTGGTGCCATTTCCTGGCTCCTGAAGGGCCACCACAGCAGGTAAGTCTGGGAACGTTGTAAGGAAAAGGCGTAGATCGGCTCGCTTTGTGCGTGCCTTGAATCCGCGACAGTCCACTGTACAATTTGAATAGGGATCGAATTGCTTCGCGGATGTTTCCTATTTCAAGGGGCGCCCGCCATGATCAAGGGTAGAGTTGTGAGTTTGGAGAGAGGAGGCTTGAGAGCCAGTGGCTCCAAAGAGAGGAGCGTTCTCTATACTGAGGATGGCACAGGGGACCTCTTCTTCTTCTCCGGCGATTCGACGCCTAGACGCTTTGAGCTGCCGGCCTGCGGAGGTTTTGAGCGGGCCAGCGCGCTTGGGAGCGCGGGTGAGTTGAGCGAACTGAGCGGTTATGAGGTTCGGGATAGATGCCGCAAGGTGGCTAATTTTGTTGAGTGCCGCCGTAAGTGTGGCATTGATTTGCGTTTCCAATGCGGATATTCTGTTGTTAACTTGAGTTTCGAGCGCGCTCACTCTCGCCTCGAGTGCCGTGAGGGCATGCGCAGCCTGTCCTGAAGGGGTTGCGTCGCTTTCCATTGCCTCTGCTGCGGGTGAGGCAGAGGTGTGGTTGGGGGAATTTTGGCGGGCCTCCGCTATTGCGAGGCGCTTTTGAAAATTTGCAACCTGCTCGCGGAGAGCAGATATTTCTTTTTGTTCGGCAGAGATTGGCCGTTGTTGGGATTGGGAAGGGGGAGCGAAGGGAGAAGCTGCCCTGCCGGCGCCGCTCACCTGGGAGTGTTGCTTGACAACGGTTGCCCACGTCTTGGAGCCGCCGTTTTGTGGAGGTCCGAGGGGCTTCGCTGCACCGGCTTGAGGCGGCGGTGGCGCAGCTGGAGGTTTCCCTTGGCTCCCAGTAGAGGAATTCACAGGCTGGTCCATGGCTTGGTCGGCAGCCTTGGCCTTCAGCTTGTCCGGGCGACGCTTGCCACGCTTGCGTCGGTTTCGCTTCGATTTACGCCCGCGCTCGGCCTGCGTGGGCTGGATAGCGCGATATTTAGCAGTACACGCTGGGCCCCCCGTGGCCTCCCAGAGGCCCACCATATTAAGCTCTTGTCAGTTAGAGAGACTGCCTCGGAGCTTCTGAATGCTACGAAGCATGTTTCAGCATTTAGAGGAATAAACAGACAGCTAAGCTTCGTACACGCCAGAAAAAAAAAATGATATGGTTTCAATGTAGATAAATCGAGTAGACGTGCGAAAGCAAGTGTTTAGCCTGGTTGGCTCATGGTTTTGGTTTGCTGGCTCGTCGGCATATCTGGCGATGTTATTAGACTCAAGGTAAGCGCTGATCGAAGATAAGTTGGTCTGATCTATTCGCTTCAGTGAAGGAAGTTTACGAAGACGACTTGTGGAATGCACAACGCGAGAGTGTTTTAGAGTGTATCAGCAATGCACCCTGGCCAATCTTCCGCCGTGGGTACGTGCCATTCAGCCTGATGACATCATCATCTACAGGAGGTGTGATCGGCTGCGGCGATACCATAGTGGTCTCATGCAATGAACAGTGAAGCTTATGTGTTCGCGCCGCCGCGGGTTTCAATCCCAGTTGTAGCAATATATGTTCTCTTTCATTCGAGGTCATGTTCAAGTTAAAGCCTTCCACGGTGAATCGACTTTTTCACCTTTTGGTTTGCAGAGGAGCTTTCGCTCTAAAATGTGTAACCTTAAGTAAGGCCCCTTTTTATGCGTCTGTTTCGAAAGTTCAGTACACAGCTTTAGTAGGCTTTCGTGGCGCTATTTATTACTCTGAGAAGTTTCTTCTCAGATACTGTATTTCTCAATAATAGATATTTGAGCATAGTAAGTTCCCCAACGGTATCACTTACGGCGTACCGCGCGCCGCCATTCCACATGCGCAGGTGATCTCGCCGTGGCAGGTGTGTTTGTAGTTCACCGGAACCTAACGACACCTGGCGCCCTCACGGAAATCTGCGCATGCTCAGTAGCGGTGCGTGGTTGATGATTAATAGCAACGGTGGCGATATGCTTACGCTAAAATTACGTAATGAAAGTTATATAGTCAGAACGCGTTCTGGCAAGGCGAAGACGAAGCTTGTCATCCACGATACATTTACGACTCGCATTGACATTCAAGCGGCCGGCAAATAACAAGCAAAACGGGGGTGGACCATCGTCAGAAAGAATAAAATTCAGACGTCAGCTTCAAAACACACATAACTGTGTGCTCGATAAAGCATTTTGGGTACATTGGGATGGCGATGCTGATTTTTTACTCTTTCTGAAATGTGATGATGATGATGATTATTAATTTTTACAGCGCAAGTGCATCCGTGGCCAGAAAGCAGCGTCGCACAAGCTGTTTTCGTTTACCCCAGGTTGGGTCAAGGATGAATTTCCTAATAATTATACCCCAGATAAGCCAAACACCAGAACACGGGGAGCCATGTACCCATTGTACCACCGGTGGGTACTCGGCGGCACTGGGTATCGAGCCCTGCAGCTCCCGCATGCTGGAGAAATACACAAACTATTTGTACACTGCTGCGCTGCCTTTCTGAGATGTGCTTGTGCTTTTGGAACGCTACATTGCTTTTAGGTGGAAAGTTTTCCTTTTACTGTGCTAGCTGTGTGGCCCTCATTTCCTCAAAATCTCTTGTTTTGGGCATTATAACTGGAGAATTGTATCGGCGGAGGGTGCAGCGAAGGAGTGCAAGAGGGCTAGGCTAGAGGGCGAGGAGAAAGGATTAGGTGGAGGTGCGCTTCAATATGCTTCCTAGTGGAAATGGGAAGAACTAGCGCTCGCGTCAGAGCCACCACCGTCAGAGCGAGTGAAGGAATGTGGGAGCGAAAGAGAAAAAAAAAAGCGCGTAGCAATAGCGGCATTGGCGGTAGCACAAAAAACAGTGCCAGCTCCGCAGCGAACATAGGATCGTGAGAGGAAAAGGGAGAGGGGTAGGTGGCACCAATAGCGCTACTAGCAGGGCGTGAAATCGGAATACTCAATTGAGAGGCGAATTTTGAAAGCTAATTTTATTAGAGAAAAAGAAAATCATGGTACTGACGCGAAATGCCGCATCATATATATGATTGAATGCTAGCTTTTTAAAATCAATGTAGAGTTTTACATCTGGAAGATAACTGGTCTACACTGAGTCTCAGTTTTGTTTGAAGGCGCTCATATGCACACGTTTTCCTTGTAAACGAAGAGAGAAAAGTCTGGCTCTCCGAGACTACTTAAGATGACTGCATTATTATGTGCACGGGAAAATAACATCTTATGATGAGTGTGTGACGTGCAAATGCTATACCCTAGCTGGGATTTCAGAAGGCGCAGTAATCATTTCATGGACGTTTTTACGTAAACAGAGGATAAGATTCGCTTAAAAAGACCTTATGTAATACCCTTCTTGTGAGGGCTTTTAAGAGCAACATGAACGATGGAATACAGGAGAAAATAATAGAAAGAGTTCTTTCTATGTTTTATATTGCTACGGTTGTGCTTGTGCTTGGAACGCTCGTGCTTGGTGCGCTCGCGCTTGGAACGCGAAGAGGACGAAGTGCGTTTCTGCTGCTGGGCTTCGCGTGCCCGGTTGTTCGGCTGCGTGGCTGTAAGCTGTTTCCCTGTAAATATATTTTTCCCTTTTGGTGTGCACATCTTCACGTTACATTATTGGTGTGAGGTGCTGGGTACAGCCACAGCAAGCACGGAACTTCGCAGCGGTCGTCAGCTCGCCGGCTCTTCAACCATGACCAGCGAAGGGGCCGCTCCGTCGGCGTCCGCCAACCCGGCGTTCATCATTGCCCATCCGAGAGATCCTGGGACCTTCAACGGAACGGACGGCGTCGACGTGGAGGACTGGCCCGCAATGTACGAGCGCGTGAGCACACACAACAGGTGGGACCCGACCCTAAAGTTGGCCAACGTCATCTTCTACCTGACGGGCACTGCCAGGGTATGGTTCGAGACCCACGAGGATGAACTCACCAGCTGGGATCTCTGCAAGCGCAAGCTTTGTGACCTGTTTGGTAAGCCATTCGGGCGTCAGCTCGCTGCGAAGAAGGAGCTCGCATGCCGTGCACAAACGTCCACAGAGTCCTATGTATCATACATTCAGGACATATTAGCTCTCTGCATGAAAGTCGACGCCACTATGTCAGAGTGCGACAAAGTAGGTCACGTGCTCAAAGGCATCGCAGATGACGCCTTTAACCTTCTTGTATACAAGGACTGCGGAACGGTTGACGCAATCATCAAGGAATGCCGCCGGTTCGAACAAGCGAAGAGCCGCCGAATTTCTCCGCAGTTCACGCGGTTGCCGAATACGACTGCGACGTCGTCCTGTGTAGACTCGACTCCACCGAGCCGTCTGCCGACATCTGAGAGCCTGACACGACTTGTGCGCCAAGAAGTAGAGGCAATGTCCCCCGTTGCGTTTCATCCACCCGAAACAGACAGTACTCCAGCAGTATCCCTTATACAGGCTGTCGTTCGCAAAGAATTTGCCAATCTTGGGATTCAACCTGTTTGCTCAGTTAGTGCCCCATATGCTCGCCGCATGTCCCCGGAGCTCGGTTCTGAACGTGCATACTACCCTCGACGCAGCCGCAATCCAGATGAATGGAGAACACCTGATGACAGGCCCATCTGCTTTAACTGCTCCCGAGTTGGCCACATATCTCGACACTGCCGAAGCCGTCCGTCCTCGACCTACAGCCGCTACCCGCCGGGTTCTGCATATTCCCGCCGCTCTCCCTCGCCCTCGGAAACGACCTCTTCTGGCCACAACGCTCAGACCCCGCTTACCAACCGTTTGTCGTCACCTCAGCGCCGTCGATCTCCATCGCCCCGACCTCGCCGCCCTTCGTCGCCGGCCCCATATGCCCGCTCCCGGTCGGAAAACTGATGGCTGCACCGTCTGGGGGTGATGCTGCTCTGACGACCCGACCAGAAAACCCTCCTTTAACTCTTCATGCTCATCGGAACATCCTTAACGTCGACGTGGACGGGGTCCCTGTTACCGCTCTGATCGACACTGGAGCGCACGTCTCAGTCATGAATGCTCGTCTTCGCCGTCGCCTAAGGAAAGTGCTCACTCCTGCCCCCTCAACTGTGGTCCGTGTTGCAGATGGCGGTATGTCTATTGTCGTCGGAATGTGTACTGCTCGTGTTTCAATAGCCGGCCGCCATACTTCTGTGCTCTTCACTGTCCTCGAACACTGCCCTCATGACATCATTCTCGGCCTTGACTTTCTCACCGACCATTCCGCCCTTATAGATTGCGCCACAAGCATCGTTCAACTCGCTCTACCTGTTCCTTCAGAGCCACCGGATCCAATTGTTCACCGACTGTGCACCGCCGACTTTGTCCGCCTGGACCCCGATGCCGCCACTTATGCCCGTTTCTCCTCGGTCCCGCCAGTTCCCGATGGTGACTACATCATTACTCCGGTTCCTGATGTGCCCTTTACACGCAGTGTTGCCCTTGCGCATACAGTTGTCACCATGTCGGCAAATCAAGCGTCCCTTCCGGTTCTCAACTTTGCCTCTTACGTTCAGCCGCTCCCACAAGGTATGTCGCTCGCCACGCTGTGCCCTGCTGCCGAATGCGTCGTATCGGCGGTGAGAAGCGTCCCACCCTCGTCGAACTGCCGCGACTCTGACGTCCCACCACCTGATGAATATGCAAAAATGGTTGCTGCTGACCTCTTACCAGGGCAAGCTCACGAGCTTCGGTATCTTCTGTAGTCTTTTCGCGACATCTTTGACTTCGATGACCGCCCTTTGGCTCGAACATCTGTGGTCACGCATCGCATCAACACCGGTGACGCAGCTCCTATTCACAGACGACCCTACAGAGTGTCCAGTACAGAACGCACCATCATACAGCAAGAGGTGGACAAGATGCTCAGTAAAGACATCATAGAGCCCTCGTCGAGCCCTTGGGCCTCACCAGTTGTGCTGGTTAAAAAGAAGGACGGCAGCTGGCGCTTTTGCGTTGATTACCGGCACCTAAACAACATAACAAAAAAAGACGTCTATCCACTCCCAAGAATAGACGATGCTTTGGACTGCCTTCACGGAGCCAAATTTTTCTCTTCAATTGACCTTCGGTCCGGGTATTGGCAAATCTCTGTTGATGACAATGACCGCGAAAAGACGGCATTCGTCACACCGGACGGCTTATATCAGTTTAAAGTTATGCCATTCGGTCTCTGTAATGCGCCAGCTACCTTCGAAAGAATGATGGACTCCTTGCTTCGCGGCTTTAAATGGTCCACATGTCTATGTTACCTCGACGATGTTGTGGTTTTTTCGCCCACGTTTACCACGCACCTCGAAAGACTGGCGAGCATTCTTTCTGTCTTCCGTCGAGCCGGGCTACAGCTCAATTCGTCGAAATGTCAATTCGGTCGCCGCCAACTCACCATTCTCGGACATCTAGTCGACGCTTCTGGTGTCCGCCCGGATCCTGTTAAAGTTAAAGCCGTCAAGGACTTCCCTATTCCCCAGTCGTCTACGGATGTGCGCAGCTTCGTCGGCCTCTGCTCGTACTTCCGCCGTTTCATCAAAAATTTTGCCGGCACCGCTCGCCCCCTGACCGACCTTCTAAAGAAAAACACCCCTTTTACCTGGGGCCCTGCCCAAGAGGAGGCCTTTTCTTCGCTAGTCGACTTACTCACCTCCCCACCTATTCTGGCCCATTTTGATCCGTCGGCTCCGACTGAAGTTCGCACAGACGCCTGCGGTTATGGGATTGGCGCCGTGCTAGCCCAACGTCAACAAGGGCAAGAACGCGTTATTGCATATGCCAGCCGCCTCCTTTCTACAGCTGAGCGAAATTACTCAATTACAGAGCGCGAGTGTCTAGCTCTTGTTTGGGCCGTAGCTAAGTTCCGACCGTACCTGTTTGGCCGTCCATTCTCCGTAGTGACCGATCACCACGCCCTTTGTTGGCTGTCTTCACTGAAAGACCCCACAGGCCGGCTCGGACGTTGGACGTTGCGCCTCCAAGAGTATTCTTACACTGTTCATTACAAGTCAGGGCATCTCCATCAAGACGCCGACTGCCTGTCTCGGCACCCTGTAGAGCCGCCTGATCCTGGAGACAACGACCTCGGCCCGTGCCTCTTCGCTATCTCCGATCTGGTTAACATCGCGGACGAGCAGCGACAAGACTCTTCCTTGCGTATTCTCATTGATCGCCTCAACTGTGCCAGCCGAGATCCTTCATTGCAACTGTTCGTCATTCAGGATGGCGTCCTATACCGCCGCAACCTTCGTCCTGACGGACCTCCGCTCCTGCTAGTCGTTCCCCAGCGTCTCCGTTCATCTGTCCTAGCGGAACTACACGACCTACCGACCGCAGGCCACCTCGGCGTCTCCCGCACATACGATCGGGTCCGACGCCGCTTCTTTTGGCCTGGTCTGTACCGCTCTGTTCGGCGTTACGTTGCCTCCTGCGACCTCTGTCAACGCAGGAAGAGACCATCAACGTTGCCTGCTGGCCTTCTACAGCCTATTGACGTACCTCTCGAACCATTCTACCGTGTTGGACTCGACCTTCTCGGACCTTTCCCGACGTCCTGCTCCGGCAACCGTTGGATTGCTGTCGCGACCGACTATGCGACCCGGTACGCTATCACGCGTGCGTTACCAACAAGTTGCGCAACCAATGTCGCCGACTTCCTATTGCAGAACATAATCCTTCACCACGGCGCTCCACACCAATTGCTGACGGACCGCGGCCGCTACTTTTTGTCCCGAGTAGTTGACGATATCCTCCGGTCCTGTGGCACGCAGCATAAGCTCACTACAGCTTACCATCCCCAGACGAACGGGCTTACCGAGCGCCTCAACAGGACTCTGACCGATATGCTATCCATGTATGTCTCGCCCGACCACCGCGATTGGGACGTTGCCTTGCCTTATGTAACATTTGCTTATAATTCGTCGCGGCATGATACCACCGGCTATTCTCCTTTCTACCTTCTGTTTGGTCGGCATCCTGCGCTGCCATTGGATACATTACTACCGAGTTCTACTGCCTCGACCACAGAGTATGCACGTGACGCCATCTCCCGAGCAACTATGGCCCGTGAAATCGCCCGAGACCGGCTCACCGCATCTCAGACCTACCAGAAGTCAGTTTACGACCGCCGGCATCGCCCAGTACACTATCCGCCGGGCTCACTCGTCCTCCTTTGGTCTCCTTCTCGCCAATTCGGTATCTCTGAGAAACTTCTACGTCAGTACAGTGGCCCTTATCGAGTTCTCCGTCAGGTGACCGACGTGACCTACGAGATTACACCTCTTCATGCTCCGACGTCGTCCACTAGCCCTTTGACTGACGTCGTTCATGTAGTCCGTCTCAAACCGTACCACACGCCTTCTACATCATCCACTTAGCACCGGGACGGTGCTTTTGCCACCGGGAGTTATGCTACGGTTGTGCTTGTGCTTGGAACGCTCGTGCTTGGTGCGCTCGCGCTTGGAACGCGAAGAGGACGAAGTGCGTTTCTGCTGCTGGGCTTCGCGTGCCCGGTTGTTCGGCTGCGTGGCTGTAAGCTGTTTCCCTGTAAATATATTTTTCCCTTTTGGTGTGCACATCTTCACGTTACATTATCTGTAAATTCTGCAACGCATTGTACGTGTGTTTTACCACTCTTGTGCCGTACTGCACCTTTTTTGCTGCTCGATGTCGGATTTACAACTTATTAAGGACACAGTGAAGCAGGTCTTCTCATTTCATTCTCGACCGACCGGATAAAAGGAATTCAGTACCTTACATTATCTCAGCGTTCTTGGTGGATCCTTGGAAACAATCTAAAATGTTGCCTTAAGCAATCCAATGCATCGTTAAAACACTGCTCGCACAAGCGCATTTTCTTTGCTGTCTGCCAGCACATAAGCCTTTTTGTCAGGAACATTTTTTCGCGTAGCTTGCGCATTTTTACCCAGTTAAGCGTTCTAAAAGAGTCGGACTTATACAGTAATTATGCATTATATCCTCTCCGGTTTTTCTTTGAGCCCGACACTTATAAAATATTCAAACCGTTCTCTGAGCATTCAGTCAGAGGCAGTTCGCAAAGCTGCAGTGCGAACGAGTTTGGAAAACTCTTCTTCTGACACGCGATACGCTCCTGGTTTTGTATTACAGTGTGTGGCGCAAAACATCACGAGCGCTGCTGAGAAAACGAAGCATTGTGCATGCAGCCTGGAGGCTGCGCGGGTGCCTTCTGCTATTAAAACGACGTTTCATTAAATATGGGACCGGATTACTTTTTAAATTTGTGAAAGCATCGTTTGCAAACCCTTGCGCAATCGGAGCACAAAGTTGTTGGAAGACTGCTATGACTGTCCAGGTAGCGCAAATGATAATGACCTAGGGGGTTGTTTGCTGCACCCACGATGCAAGCGACGAGTTTGCGGCGCCCGCGTTGGCCTCCTGAACTGTTCCAAACCAGACACCTCGGCATCGTGTCATCGATATCAGTGCCAGCCATATAAGCTAGCTTCATCAATTGTAGCCCTCTCTCGTTACCATTACTTATTCGCTCTCATTCTAAAGCCTTCTTGCCTGATGCACGTGTGCGGTGAGAGGTAGAGAGGCCAACCGTACTCCACTGATATCTCCACATGGCGCGAAATGGGAGAACAAATAGTTTTTTATTTTTTTTCGTGCTGCAGTGCTTTGCACGTGAACACGCGACAGATGTGAGAGCAGTTCGCTTCATGGCATAAACCAGCTTCCAGCTTCCCGTGATTACGTTAATGACATAACAATTATGTGAATGACACTGAAATAGAGGAGGCGTTTCCGTGCGGTAGTGAGTGTTTCCTAGTTGCTGTTCTAATTGCTCACGTCCTTGGGCGAGGCATGTAACGTTCAGAATAGGTAAACAGTGTCTCTGAGTGTGACATAATATATGCCAAGAAAAAACGTACTCCAGGGGAAGAAACCTTAAAGGCGTCAGAAGGTTGTGTAGTTCGCTGTTTTAATGTACGTTAAAAAAACGATAACTGAGAAATATCATTGTACTGTAGCACAACTTAACTTGTTGATGAGTTTTGATTTATATTCGAAGTTTTAGACTTGTAGGGGTGTGATAAGTCGGTATGGTTTTCATTTGTCTTAAGATGAGCGCTTTTTCCTTATCACTCCGGCCTTATTGAAAACGACTGCTTGCCAATATGATTCTCACAAGGCATACTGGAACAACAAATTCGCAGGGCTTAACTACTTACGACGGCTTAGTTCCACAAATGCTACTACAAATCCCTTCTTACTCAGCAGTGAAGGAAAAAAATATTTCTCGCACATTGCGTTCATAGAGAAACTGGAGGCAGCAGCAAGGATCGACCTGAGTTTGAAATAATGGAAGCCATTGAGGGACGTCACAGAAAGCGCACCTGCGTTTTCATTAAACATATTTTGCTTATAATTTTTTTCCTAGCGCATTCGTCTTAACTACAAACATATCGCAAGCAATGAACGGTGAGAAGTGGGCTATATATTGATTAGTCGACTGAGTGTGCGAAAAAATCTATTGCAGACTATCAGGAGGAATGTGCCGCGGAATCAGTTCGACAAATAGGGGGCACAACTGCGTCTTAACCAATAAAAAAATTAACGCTTGCCAGAAGAGTCCACCTTGTGTGATCCGCCTGCATTTGGGACGTCTATCTTTTCGGCTTAATTCGTCGACGGCTGAAAAAGCCGGATGTGCCACGAAACATTCCAAGAGAAATTAACGCGTGCCTTGAAAATTTCTAAAAATACGGATGTACTTAGGGCGACGTCCGAGGAAGATAAAATTCTGCAGGGCGCTTCTTAAAGATGAAAGAGCACAAAAATTTCCGCTGCACAGCTCTGATGGAGTGCAATTTGTATACGACGTATTACAGCATTCCTGTGTTGCATTCAAGGCACTTATTACCTCGGAAATCTAATCAAAGCTTTTTCCGCAATATTTAGTGTGTTGAGTGATTATTAGTTGATGTCATTACTCTCAATTTTTGCTTTCGCAAGCACTGTGGTTTTGTTTGAAGTATATTGAAGTTGAAGTTGAAAGTTTATTAATGCATTCAAAAAAAAGGTTACAAACGTATACAGCGAGAGGTCTCATGGTACAAGACCGCGGGCGGGACCTCCCATGACAGTAAATTTAAATAAGGAAAAAGATAAGAAATACACAACACATTATTTAGCGACGCAGAGAATGAATACATAATGAAATATGAGTTATTGAAATATTTAAATATAAACAATATAATGCAGGATAATGCACAATAAAACACTCACAAATGTCGAGATACATAGGATCAATAGCAAAAAAGAAGAAAATCACATATTAAGAAGGAAGAGCTTTAATTTGAGTTCTAACAATGGAAGCGTGTTAGTTTGTTTGATGTCAAGTTCAAAGAATACCAAAATGATATGGATGAAAAATTAAGGCTTTGTTTCCCGTAGTTAGTTCTGATCTTAGGTAGTAAAAAGTTATTACGCAGCTCAAAACGTGTGACGGTGTTGCTTATGAGCGTGCCGTGTGAAAATATGCTTAGCGGGATCTGATGATGCAGAATCTTAAAGAATTGGATACCAATGTTGTAAAAATAAAGGGCCGAGATAGTCAGAATGTTTAAATCTATGAATAAAATGCGTGAGGGTAGCGTGAGGGGAGCACCAGGTCCTTTCTCAGCTGGTTGGTCGGAGTCCCAGTCACGTCCGCAATTCGTTCGACTTTGCCGATCAGAACCGCAGCACCTCAATCGATGAAGATGAGGTGATAGTGTCATTTGAGGTTTAGTCTCTGTTCACGAGCGTCCCGATAGACCTTGCTGTCAGCGTTTGCACCACTGCCCTCGAAGCTGCAGCAACTTTGCCGGAACTATCACCGATAGACGTACCGGACCTGCGCAGGCTTCTAGACTTCTGCCTAAAGAACACGTACTTCGTTTTCATGGGCAGTTTTTACAAACAGGTGCACGGGACCCCCATGGGCGCCTCAGTTTTGTTTACGGCTGCCAATCTCACAATGGAAAAGCTGGAATAGCGGGCGTTGGCCTCCTTTGTCCCTTCTCCGAAGGTGGTTTTCCGCTACATCGACAACTGCTTTTGCATCATCCAAAAAGGCGTGGTGAGCAAGTTTCTGGCCCATCTTAACAGCCTGGAAAGAGCCATTCAGTTCACTATAGAAGAAGAATTGGACGGCATACTACCATTCCTTGATGTCCTTGTTTCACGAGAAGGCCAGGGTCTATCTTACAGCGTGTACTGAAAGGAGACGCACACTGGCCGCTACCTTAATTTCAACTCAGTGCACCCTGCCAGCCATAAGAAGGCCGTTGTTAGCACGTTACTGCAGCGTGCGAAAAGGTTGTGCTCAAGGCCCGAGGATGCGACCCTGGACGCGAAAAAGGTACGGGATGACCTCAGAAACTGTGGATACCCTAGGCGCTTCATCGACGCGGTGGAACGTCAGCTGTCAAAACAAGGACAACCGGACGCCCGTCCTCCGCTCAAGAAACGGGCTTCTGCGCCGTATGTCCCGGGTACTACTGAATGCCTAGCACGTGTCCTACGGGAATATGGCGTGCAGGTGGCACATGTCCCGGCCAGAAAGATGCGCCATCAGCTTGTAAAGGTGAAAGACAGACTGCCAAAGGAAAGATTCCCCGGAGTTGTTTACGAAATCCCCTTCCCAGACTGCAACGGCGTGTATATCGGGGAAAATGGAAACTACCGGAAGCGATTACAGCAGCACGCTCGGCAAGTAAAGAACGAAAACATTCGCAACAACGCCTTAGCGGAGCACGCCGTCGTGAATGGCCACAAAATTGACTGTGACAAGGCAAGGATCATCGCAACCAAGAAAGTACCAGCATCACGACTTCATTTGGAATTCCTAATCATACAAACTACGTCACACACGCTAAACCGGAACGACAGTAATCTAAACTTGATATACGCACGCTCCTTGCGCCGATTATTCAACCGTATTTAAACGACTCTTGTTTGGTGATGAATTCATTGTGAACAAGGCTTCCGTGTGGAAGCCGAAACGTCAAGAACGAACCTTTTTTCACTGGTAGGCGTCTCTTATTTTTCAAATTGGCTGAAGTTAGCGCGCATGTTTATATTGAGAACTTGAGAGGCAGTTGCTTTCGAGGGCTATTCTGTTTTGTACAATTTTAGTAACGTGCCTGTGTCCTGAGATGCGCACGTCCAAAATTTCGTCCCAGTTCGTCTAATTACGCATGCAAGACAGCGGCTCTCGGCGTGAAGCACCTTCCTCATGGGATGCAGCTGTTGCGTATGGCATGCCGCCTTGCAAAAGTGTGCAGCGAGCGGCGACGCGGATGACTTTTCGTTTTGGGCCAGCGTTTTCCTTCTCGGCGACCGAATCCAATGAAGTGTTGGGTCGGCGATAGGGGAGAGCTATTTCTTTAAGCGATCGCTTCTACAGCCGGTAGCAAGACGTGATGCCGGTCGCTGCACACTCTTGTAAGGCGAAATGCCATACGCAACAGCTCCGTCACATGAGGGAGGTGCTTCACGCTGATAGCCGCTGTCTCGCATGCGTAATTATAGATACTGGGACGAAACTGTAGACCTGCGCATCTCAGGACACAGACGCGTTACTAGAATGCTACAAAACGAAATAGCCCTCGAAAGCAACTGCCTCGAAGTTCTCAATATATATTTGCATGTTAACTTCAGCCAATAAAAAGTTAAACATGGAATCGTAGTTAACTACTAAATTTATGAGGACAATTATTATGAGGACATTTATTTTTACATCAGTAAAGATTAATTTTTAACACACTGTATAAGCTACGTAGCGAGACATTTCCTGTTAAGTCATGGCTAGAAAACAAAGGTACTGTTGTGTGCACGGTGAAAATCCGCCTTTATGATGCCCCAAAATGATTGAGCATTGTTTCATCAATTGCAATGACGTAATACAGTTGCAATAAACCTGTGAGAGGGGGCATGAAGTGAAGGTGTTATGGTGTGTATGGTGGTATAGGGTGTTGGGGATGCGGTGAATTGCAGACAACGTTGCTGATGTTAAAACGCAAATTATTTCGCATTTCTCTAATGCAGCAGACTGTAGTGCTCTCCAAGCTTTTTTTTGCAAAATGGGAGCGGCTGCAGACATTTGAGTGCTCGAGATTGCATGAAATAATCTTCTCTTCGATATAAACAGTTATGAACCAGAAGTTTTTCCTTTGGCATTACAGTTAAGATGGTTGTTTATTGTAACGAAATAATAAAGCGAACAAACTTGGCTAGTTGCCATCACGAGTCTGTTAAAACGACTGAAGTAAAAATTTTAAGGGGTTCATTGCTGAGAGCACCTTGGCCCAGTAATACGAGCGAAAGCGCTGCTCAGCGCTCAGAAAACAGCGCGAAAGCAATCTCTTTGAAGTCCTTTTCACTTTTTTCATTGCGTCTTTGAGCACACGCCTATGACGTCGTCATAGGCCCTCCTCTTCGGGCCTTGAGCTCCGCCAATCAGTAAAGTGGCGGGGCCAGGGTTTCTTTCGCGACGGTGTCGGTACATGGCCTGGGATGGCCTGACGTCGCTACCCGATGCGCGAGTCGAGAAAAAAACTATAGAAATAAAAGGATTCCTTGAGGCAAACATTGCTCGTAAGTCTCTCTACAGCAGAATCTATTTCTCTACCAACAAAGATGTTTCAGGGACGATTTGAAGGACTGACTACACATTGTCACGCGGCAAAAAACAAACAAACAGAAAAGCGTGTATATTATTTCATTTGATGCTCGAATACATCAGTGCTACTAATACAGGAGGTTGCCACTGGAAGCTTTTATAAAACACTTTGGCGATGATGATTATTCTTATATTATTCTCCTTTTTGAGGGCTGTCTTCGGGGCACGTTATGTTATGTAAACACTGCACTGCTATGGCATAGCCAGATTTTCAGATCGCTAGGCTGTAGCCGCAGCCGAACACGTGCTCGTGATGTTGTCGTTGCCTCACAAGCGGTGACACCTACCCACGCTGGGGGATTGGCCACAGTTTGAAACTGGAGCGAACTCTCACGCTGGTGCATTGCAGAGCGTTGTTATCATCAACTTCTATGTAAGCGCGAACAGTTAGGCGCTATTCCTTTTCTGAAAACTAGCGCAAGGCTTAGGCTCCGTTGATTTTGAGGAAAGAAATTGCGCATAACTGACCCCTTTGGATCAGCGGACACCACAATAGCACTTCGAGCTATATGGCGACGGGGTCCACCTGCATAAAAACCCTGCCTTCGCACAATATTTCGTGCTTAGCCATAGTATACCGCCAGGGATTTTTTTTTCATTAGCTGTGTCGTGTAATCAGAAGAAAAAAAACAGATGAACAGGCTCATCCACACAATGCACTCTGGTGAATTATCGTATGATATGAGAAGTGAAATAAATTAGCTTTTTTAGGGCCCGCTGTAAGACATCCCAAACCAGAACTGTGCCCTTAAAGTTGATGAAGCAACGTTCAATTGTATCAGAAAAATCACAAAGGCGGAAGTTTAGAGATGACTCGAAAATGCGCCTTTTCTTAAGGCAAGTCTTCACAAGCAATGTTATTGTTTGTAGCTTGTAGAAGAAAGTCTTCATGCACAGTGAAAGCAACATTTTTTGCACCCGCGTGAGGGCATCATGACCTTGAAACCCAAGGTATATTAAGCAGCCAATAGGTGGAGGCGAAAGCATCGAAATCAAGTCTTCGCACCGCTGAAAATATCAACTCTGTTGAAAAAAGGACTGTCAGAAAACGTGCTGCAAATATACTTGATTTATAAACCCCCATAAACAAGAACGGTCAGAGAAGGTAGAGGATAAAATCTGCGTACGCAAAACATTAACTAAATTTCTCTGCAAAAGGGCTCGAAGTAACGGGTGGGAAGTGTTGCGAAAAAAAAAAAACATAAAGCGGGCAACAACCTACTGCACGTAAAGATGGAGTGGACCTAGGCCACCCGCGATGAGAGTTTGTAAAAAGGTATTTACGTCGCATGGGTTCCATGGAAGAATCCCAAACAAAAGTTGCAAACTGTGTGGAAGCGATGAATAGAAATCCTGGCGCAGTGAATAATCAGCGAAACATATTAGAATTTTGTTGCTAGAAACAAGTTACAAGCGGTAACTTGGCAGAATACTGAGAGACTATGAGGGATAAATGCCTACGCATAGTGCTGTAAAGCCAATACATGATATTTCCAATAGATTTTACTGAGACCTGACTGTACGCGCTTAATGGGACGCTAAGGTACTAGGGCGGTACACACGTCCATGCCACACCAGCATATTCAGCTTGTGCCGATCCTCGCAATCCAAACCACAGACCGCAACTGAGGGGACAGTAAATCTGGGCACACGAAACTGTACGAAACTGCTCATTTAAGTGACCAGCTTCATCCGCATTAGGCTTGTCTGCGCAGAAAAACGCCATTTTATCTGCACAAGCTAATGCTGTGAGCTCACTATCTAGGATGTGGAAACCTCGAATGGCGCTGATCTGTAGAACGCTCATATACAGCGGCTCTAAGAAGACTGCAAACAGAAGTGGCGGTAATGGACATCCCTGTTTGACAGAGGAAAAGATTGACGGTTGTGACAGACAACCACCCACAATGAACTGGGTGCAGCAATTATTGTAGCAAAGACGTATTCCTTCATAGCGAACTGAACCAACATTTCCTTGCGTTAAAAGTGAGCACAGAAAATTGTGCCTGGGACGATCAATGACAATCGCAAGTCCAATTTGACGCATTGCCGTTTATTCCTGACAGTTGCGCCAAATTTGTATAACTGGCCGGGCAATATGCAGGTTATTTTGAATGGAACCGCCCCTCAAACCACATGTCAGATGAGTCACAATAACAGTCGACATTGAAAACTGCGGTCGATTCACCGAGACGTTTGCAAAAACATTATAGTCTGGATTTGGCAGCGTATAAGGCCTATATCATTCTAAATTTTTAAATTTTTCTTTTTCGGAGTTGTTTGTTATCAACACAGTGAGATTTTTTCTAAATGTCTGCGGCAGAACAGGGATAGAATGGGACTGAAGAGGGGCTTAAGGGCCATGTAAAATTCTGCAGAAAGACCATCAGGCCCAGGTGTCTTTGAAAGTGGCAATTGAACAATGAGAGCTTATAGTTCCGCTAATGTCGAAGGGATACTTATTGGCGAGTACTCATTCTCTGAGGGGGGCTTCACAAGGGTGGCGAAGCGCGTCAGACCCTCAGCATCTTAGGCTTGGCAGGAAGTGGAAAACAGAAATGCGCTGTATTTCTCGAATTCCGGTATGATTAAGTTCATGCTTGTCACCAAGGCACTACCACAATAAAGTGTTGATATTATTTTCCCAACAGCATGATCGCGCTCATCACGCAAAGCCTGACGAGTCGGTTCCTCAGAGTGCAAGGCGCAATTGGCGAAAGACCGAATACGGGTAGCCCTGTAGCGTTCCGCGTCAAACTGTTGTAAATGGCACTTCACACCAGTGATTTTTTCTGAGTTCAGACCAGGAGCGTCATAATCAAGATCATTAAGGTTATAAAGTGCTTTCAGAGGCTGCTTCTCTTCTAATTTTTTAAAGCATGATTATCATCGAACCAATTTCAATAGCAATGCTTTGCACTCCCTGCTTAAACACCTCCCAAGCTCCGTGTCAATGCATTCTCTTTGAGAAACAAGAACGAAGGGCTTTAAAACCCTTCTCGCCAATCAGTGTATCACTAAGCTTCCAAGAGCCATGCGAGATTGGAATTTTGGGCGGCTGCATTAACCAATAGACGCAATCACCATCTTGCGATCAGAGAAGGACCCTGACCTTAAGCAACATGTCATGCGTCAGGTAAAAGAGAGCCGAAGATACGAAGATAAGGCCTAGACTAAAGCCTGGAGGTTCGTTATAAATAAACGATGTTATCTAAAATGGGATGACAAAGAGTAAGGAAAACATCAGAAGTAGGGAGGAATAAAATGCATTGAACGGAGAGCAAAATAAGGAATATAACAGTAAAGCAGAACACAGTGCAACCTTTTCATTAGCGACCCGATAATGGGTTCAAGACAAAAGTGAACAGATTTTTCATGCTGGATGGTTCGTATAAGAGGTTGTGAAATTAAAAAAAAATGCTTTTATGATTAGAAGAACGGTTTTTTGCCTCAGCCAAGCCAGCGGTGCAGCGCATCAAATTACAATTAAGACATTGTAACTAGTACAGTAGTTAAGGATTATTAATAGTAATCTTATTACCTAATTTTTGTTAATCTAATTATTATGATGCGTGTAGCCCACCATAAATTATATTCATATCAATATTTAAATTTCCAAAAACGCATTTGCTCTCGGCGCTGTGGGCCCAGCAAATTTTGGCTATTTCGGCGTGTTACCTAGGTAAGCACAGGAGTGGTTGCTCTGCCTGCAAGCTTCTCAAAACAGCTTATGTTTTGGAGTGATGTAACCAGAATTGGTTGGGTCACAGTGCCGATGGTAACTGCGTTTCCAAAATTCTAAAAAGTGATATGGATATTACATAAGTGGGGCTACGCGCTTCCCAATAATTTAGGAAACTAAAAGTAGTAGTAGAAAAGTTTACTATTCAATATTAGTTAGCCAGCTTAGCAGTTAGCACGCATTATACCCCTATCACACGGCATTCCTCTAAGGCCTTTCCAGCAAAAGCACCATTTTTCATCAAAGAAGCGAAAGCTTAAAGGAGCAGCGACGCAGCTACACGGTGCAGCCCAAAGGTGAAACAGTCGTTGATGCTTAGCACCCGCTGTTGTGCTCGAGGCGGCTGAAGTGAGTGTTTTAAAGTTAAAGTGGGGTATTCTGTTCATTGGTTGAGCTCAGACAATTATTTTATTCTATTTGATTCACTAAAGGAACTGCAACAGCAACTCTCATCAGCAGCAGGCTTTGTGTTTTGCCTTGGCCACCATGGGCACTCGGTGCGGCTTCAACACTATCATTGTCTTGAAATCTGGGCATCAAATATAAACACCCATCCATAAAGCCAAGCCAGACACACCTTTCGTATTTAAAAAAAAATGTTTTCAAACATTGTTGGCTGTATCTATGTTTTTATTGCTTTTACTTTTTGACGTTGGATGGCACTGCGATCGCAGAATCCAGAAGGCCGCGCCTTTGGGCTCCAAAGGTCTCTGACGGGTGCCTTCGCCTCCAAGGCCCTTAGCGGCAAAGGCGCAGCATTTGTGCCTTGTAGCTGCACTCCTTACGCTTTTGGATATAAGGACCTGCTTCTCAAAAGGTTGCGCCGTGCCCTTGTGACAGGGGTATTAGCCGGATTCTGATGCACTGCACCGCTATGCCGCAAAAAAAAAAACGAGCTTCTAAATCAAAAAGCCTATTTTTAAAAATTCCAAAGAATCTAGGTGAAATACCCGGTATGTTATGGACATCAGAGGAAAGTTGGACGTGCAATGAAATGACATGAATGCCTCAATACTATGTCCTCAGATAGCGTAAGTGTATTTCTTTCGGTTATTACCAAGGGGATAAATGGTCTTCATGACAATTGTACAGCCTTCGATACAAGTATGCGAACAAAAAAATCAGTTATATTTCATCCACGTCAAAAAGGTCTTTGTATTCCATCTCTTGCAATAAACAACGCTACAGTTGATGTGGTTCGCCATTTTAAAACACTAGGGGTCATTTTCTCAGAAAACTTGTCGTGGGACGACCACATTAACTACCCCTCCGAGAAGCTCTCGCGTACGCCCGACTATTTGCGTCGCTAGTGTTCATCTTTTCCCATCTTAGTTAACGTATGATTATACAATTCCCTCTTTTCCTCTGTAATGAATTATGGCACACTTGTCTGGGAAGCCGCAACGCTTGCAAATATTAACGAACTGTTGCATTTACTGAAACGTGTTATGTGCATTATTTCAAAAGTCCGTCGTTATTCACACACAGTCGAATTGTTTACGAAATTTAACAGAAGTGGTACAGAGTTTTTATTTTCCTATAGATTAATCTGTCACTACAAGTATGAAACAATTAAACACGACCATTCTTTGCCTTAGCTAGCCGGACTTGTTACGAACTATCCTGTGTATTGTACACGCAATCCAGAAAAGTTGAAAGTTGATGTATGCCGTACAAATTACGAGAAATAAATTTTGAAACATCTGCCATCTATCCTGAACGAACTGTCCTGTGAAGATAACCGAGATGTCTTCAACAAATCGTTCAGGGATCTGTTTCTCTAACATAAGACATGTACGTGGCAACAAAGTGAGTTTCTTTTTTTTTTGCGAAATATGCACTGTTACAGCCATGTATGTTAATCTGTTCTTGTTTTTTTCTTCCCTTTCCTTTCTTGCCTTCCATTTTTTATTCTTAGCCACTTCTTTACACTACATCTTTCATGTTGTCATACCTCAAGTTTGTATGCCTTTTGTTATCTGTATTTTCAGTTTTTTAATTTTTACGTCTTTTTGCCTTGTGGGCAGCTGCGTTTTATGCTAATTCACTGGATGTATTTCAAACATTCCGCGTTTCCCACTGTATGCCTTGTAAGGAGCAGGTACCTCGTTAAGCTGCCCTAAGCATTTCAGGATGTTTGAATAAACTGATTTGATTTGATTTGAATGTTCAAGGAGTTGGAGGATCTCAGGGATGGCTTTTTTAGCTGGTGGGTGCTTTGAATGCGGATACCAAACTTTTCTCTGGAAGAAGAAGGCGAAATTACTAAGAGAGGCTCATGTTGCAAGAGTGAGCGCTTAAGTGTGGTCAAATTGATTATTCTGATGATGATGTTAAGTGGGCAGCACAATTTTCGACAGTATTTTTTTCAGCTTTTTGGTATACTTTAGATGGGCGGCTCGCAACTAGATAATATACGACACTAATCAATAAAAAATGAAAATGTGAAGAAGGTTCACAGGATGAACGTCCGGCCTTCATCCTGTGTCCGATCTTTCTTTCTTGCCCCCTAAATTTTGGTTGGCATTTCATTTCAGTCGTGTTCCAACTGGCTCAGACATCTACTTTTTTACACTGCGTATAGTGCTTACTTTGGACAACTGTTTTGATATGTCCTTTTGTTCAGTTTTTGACATAGCCACGGGCAAGTCACCCATTGCAGCAGAAGAGCCAAGCCGAGCAATATATGTTGTGAGGTTTATGCAAATGTTTTTGTACATCTTCTGTTCTCACTGGGAGTAAATTAGGGTATAGAATTGTGAGAAATTTTGTTTCAGCAAACATTATTTATTGCGGAGATGTGGCCAACTTGATCCGCCTTTGTGGACAAATAATTCACGTGAAATCAATTTATCCAGGTGCAGTGGCATTTCTTTTCTGAGCATAGATAAACTAGTAACAAAAACCTGTACAAGAATTTCTGGGATCCTGCCGGCTTTAAGAAAACCATATACAGGTTAAGTGGCAGATACTGCTTTGCATGCACACATTTCCGTTTTTATTTCTTTGTGTAAAAGAAATGAAGAGATATGTTTCAGATTTGCTGTGCTGGGCCTCTGGAACAAGCCAGCATTACAATATATCCTGGTGGGAGGGCAGTAAAATGGTTCTCAGGAAAAGATAGCGTCTGGCTCTTGGCTTGCATTGGTTGGAACGATGGGAAAAAGCAAAAACCCAAACACATTTACAAGCTGAGCAGTGAGACCAGCATCCCTCGACAACAACAAAGGGCTTTGTGTGTCCAGGTATACACACCTCAAATATAACTGTCAATACTGACTGCACTACAGAAAGGCAAATTAAAAAGAAACTGCCTACACTTGGGACAGATAGACGGTACCTTGTCTATGGTGCTGGAAAACAGCGCCGACAGTTGTCGCCTTGGTGGATTTGCATTGTGGACATAATTTTCACCAACAACAGTACCTCGATTCGTAGCCAGACAGCAAAAAAAAGATAAAATTCGCATTTGTTTCCGAAGCACATGTGGTTAACCTGGCCGTTTACCCCACTAACAGGAAAAGTTAGTTTAAGGATATATAATGGTAAAGTATATTATAGTATTGTACAACATTTCATTTCATTTATTTTACCCTAAAAGCTTTCGCATTACAGGGGGCACAGTATTATGCAGTATGCGCGGTATACGTAATATAGCTGCCTTAAGAAAGTCCGGTCAATTTTTCAATTCGCGTTTAAAAGCCTTGGACCCAGATCTGAAGCTCTGGCTTCCATCCGGCCTACCACGACGTGAAGAAACGTTGCTGTGTCGCCTGTGGCTTGGTGTTGCTTTCACCAACCATTACTCGTTCTTAATTGATATGGCTGATAGCCCTGCATGTGCTATCTGCGGGTACGACGTGACTATATCCCACATTCTTTGTGACTGCCCTCCCTATAGCGGCGAAAGGCAGTCGCTCTGCCGTGCGCTGGAGCGTCTAGATCCACGCGCACTGACAGAAATGAAGATTCTCGGCCACTGGTCGCGGCGATTGTCGGCGGTAAAGGCCTCCAAGGCGCTGTTCCGCTTCTTGAGAACTTCTGGCCCTGCACGATAGGCTGTGGCTTTTACGAACGCTGACTTTTCATACTGACTCTCCTTTCTCTTTCATTTTTATCCCCTCACCCCTTTCTCCCCGTGTAGGGTAGCAAACAGGTTATTCTTGCGGTTAATGCCCTTGCCTTCCCTCTCCTTCCTCCTTTTTAGGGCTGTGGAAGAGGGCACAGTGGGAGGCTCTGGATCTATTTAGGCCAATTGGAGTTCTTTAACGCGCACTGATATTCGATCTGATGACTACAAGCGCGTTTTTGCATTTCGTCACTGCTGAAATGCGGCCGCCACGGCCCGGATCTCGTCCTGCGACTTTCGGATCAGCTCACTGACGTCAATGCTGCTAAAGTTTCACTACAAACTTAAGAGATACGGGAAGAACGGTTGTTCAGTGTAAATACGGGCTGGAAAAAAAGAAGAGCGACATTTGTTGTGTTATAAGACCGATAGAAATGAATGAAAGACCGTAGTGACTAGCTTTGTTGACGAAGCCGCATTGATAGTTGGAGCTAACACAGTCAAAATATTGTCCACCAATCGAGGTCATAAGAAAATGTTGATAGAATTTACTAAACTTACAAGAACCCAGAAGCTAGGCAAAAATGTTTCCGCACTGCTCGATGCCTTTTCGTATGTGTTCACTCATTCACACGGAAGCAATGTGTTAGAAGTACGTTAACAGCTCCTACCCACAGGAGCACATCCAACGTTGCATGAAGCGGAAGGAAAGAAGGACGTTCGTAAGAAAGCTGCCCAATCACCGCTGCCTTGTCGTCGCGACGTGAGACGACACACTTCGCCTTCCTTTGTGTACATCCGGCTCATCGCGTTTGAAACACGAAGCAGGAGGATCGTCGGGACAAGAGAGGAACCGCGCCCGTAATGACCTCCATCAACGGAGACAAGGACGTGGCCCAATGATTGGTCGGGCGCTGGCCGACAGCCGGGAAAGAAGATCCCAAACAGAACAGTCTGCCTCCGAGTGGGAAGCTCGTAACGAGGTTATTGCTTCGTAAAGGTCTCGTAACGTCCTCTCAAGCTGCTGCAGCCAATTGTGGCACAGAAGAGAGGCGCGGGGCGGGGCTTTTCCGTGCCTCCCCCCCCCCCCTTCCCACCTCTATGAAAAAAGAATAAAAAACAAATTGCTGGACTAAAGCGTAGGCGCTGGCATTATATGGCCAGAGCAGCCCGAGAGCTATGGCGCCCAGCGTCTTAATCAAAATGATGTTACATCAGCTACGTACGGCGCTCCTCCTGGCGTACGGCCAGGATAAGCTACGTGTTCCCTATTTTTGGCGACAAAAGGACGTTTTTCTCTACCTTAGCCGGAGAGAGGAAAATAGTTCTACGAGCGCGATTCTTTGTGTAGAAAGAAACCTTAGCGCCTGAACATTCATTTTTTCCTGGCCTGCGTCTGCATATCTTTGCAGGTGTCTTTCGCACAGTCCTTTTTTTTTGTCGTGTGAATCGCGGCGTTCTTGAAAGAGTGGAACCTCTTGATTTGCATGTGTCCCATTATGCCTGTTTTATAAATAACACCGGATTAGAATGTGCGAATACTTAGAGAGGACCGTTTCGATTTATTTCATGCAAGAAATGGTTTAATGTGCTCCTTATTTTGTACAACTAGATTAACATTCACCTAGCTTTAGTTTTTGCATATCGGAATATATCAGGTTTCAGCAAAATGTATTTACAGCGGACCGCAGTCCAAGCTGATAAGCCTTCCTGGAAAAGAAATTTGCGAAACATATATTTCTGCATATTCATTCACCACGGTAAACATAAAAAATCATGTGTTCAGTAACAAATGAGTCAATGGCTCGCCAAGAAAGGCGTGCCTAAAAAAGAAAAAAAAGGAAACATACTTCTGGTTATCGGTCATTCCTTACTCACGAGTTCTCAGGTTTCTACACTCATCGCTTAGCGTGTTGGCAAACTTCGTGACCCTCCTGTACGCCTTATTTCAAGCATTTACAAGCACTTCTTAAGCACGTACAGAGAGTACGAAGTGACCCTCCCTGGAAGCTAGCATATTGTACCACTGTTGATTTCAAAATTGCTTGCCTTTTTTTGAATCTCTCAAAAGTGGTCCCCTTTCGTACTGCTTCGCCGGGATGTCTTGTAGCATGTGTATATATATATATATATATATATATATATATATATATATATATATATATATATATATATATATATATATATATATATATATATATATATATATATATATATATATATATATATATATATATATATATATATATATATATATATATATATATATATATATATATATATATAAAATTATCGATGACTTTTCTTATTAAGTAAGCTTGTCGCTGCTAGGATCCATGGGCTAGGCTGGAGACAAAGCGGCGAGCGAAAAAATGATCTGTCCTTGCAAATCCACATTTGCAGTTAAATTCTGTAACGTTAGAAAATTTTCCAGATGTTAAATTTTGCACCAACACCTGTCTGTGTCTCATTTGCAAGTGACAAAAAATGCACTTTAAAAATGAGGACTAAGCTCCGGATACCTAGGCACTAAAAGGCTCCTAAAGAGGAAAGCATTTCGGCTGAAGAAATCGCAAAATGGGACTTTGGAACCAGGAATACCCGACCAATGAAGATATTTTATTCTCTTCAAGAACATTGAAATTGTATTAAATTGCGTACAATTCATTATTATCAATATATGTTTACCGCAGCTATAAAATCAACGCTCGCGATTGGTCTCACTTAGAAGGACTCAAATTGGAACAGCAATAGATAACCTCTTCAGATTGAAAAATGTCGCGTTTGTTATCTTTTACCGTGGGTAAATTTTTTGTGTGGTTCAGCCCAAAAGCATTGCGGACGTTATCGCTCTGATCGCGAATTCGCTGCGGTGCGGAAAAAGATGGTCGTTTTCCAATGCGCACAACATCTCTTGTCTAAAGTGTGGCACGGTAGCGGTTACAAGGTAGATGGGAACTGCATAGCAAGCTTGCATAGGAACCCATATGCCTAATACTTAGCGGCTCATGGGGTCGCAACAACCCTTGGGTGATAGGGGGCCAGTGAGCTTAGGAAATGACAAAATGATATCCTGACTACGTACGCTTTTCGTGCGCATTATAAAGAGGTCTTATTCTGGTTTCGCCGCGTCGCACTTAGGAGCCCATTCCTCTCGAGGATTGCTTCCTTGCAGCGCATGCCAAGTATTGCCACTCAAACGTGCGCAGGTCTTCGCAATATGTGCGCAGGTGGCCCCCAACGAAAGCTGCTGGTTTATGAAGATGGTAACGAAGAGAAGCAACCCTTCACGAAGGAGTCAGCATAATCCGTCGTTGAAATGACTGCGCAAATACTTCGTCTCACTCTCCTGCAAATTTCGTCAGGTGCTGGTGTTATCGCTCAATGAGCAAGATAGTTTTTCAGATAAGGAAGGTTGTTACATTTGTGATTTGTTTTATAAACCGCACAAACACAGCGATAAAGCGAAGCAACGAATTGGGGAGCCCAGGCAGCACCGACAAAAAAATACCAGCGACAGTTGCACATACCTGAAGCAGACGACGCTAACAGAAACTCACCTGTGAAAGTCCGGAGGGAAATGATGCGGTTCGACACCAACGGTAAAGTCCATTTTGACGCAAGCTTTTTGTTTCATATAGTGCAAAGATCTTCTGAGAGATAGCGATGTGTGCCACAATGGCTGAAAAAGAAATTCCCGCATCTCACAGGCACAAGAAAATGAAGAACAATGAGAAGTCGGAAAAAGTGGGGTATTAAACCTCCAAAACGGTGAGACAGATAAGCACCCAGTGGGCAAAAGGAAACTACGCAATCGGCACATTTAAAAATCTGCTAATCAAATTTTTCGCCTTTGTCGGGCATGTCAGCGCTGATAAACGTGATGACAGTGATAGGAAACTTTCAGCTGCTTTGTGAGCATTGCAACAGGAACGGTAACAAGTCTGCAAAATCGCGCTGCGAGTGCCGAGGAGACATTAACATCTTGCACAATCAGCGTAATGGAATTAAAATTACAAAATTTAGCTTATCGGTTTTTATAACAACGTTTACACTACTCACAAAACCAAATTTTTAAATATTTATCTTGTTTCTTTGCATCACATTATTACGGTCAGTAGTTAAACGCACTAGGGCACACAAGAAAATGAGACCAGAAGATCAAGACAACGATACTTTTTGTTTATGACCTCCAAAAAACAAAAAAAATAAAGCTAATAAGGCATTTCGTACTAAAAGAAAAAAGTTAAAGGTTGGGACACATGTGCCTCTATGAAGTACCGTAAGGAATCCAACTGTTTTCATACATAGCCTGAACTTTCTGTAATGTGTGAAATTCTAGAAAAGCATTTCTGATCTCCGCACAGCACTAGTGCCCTCCACGAAATGTTTAATATTTGAACGCACGGTATTCAAGCTTAAAATTCATGCAATTTCCGCAGCTTTTGAGACAGTCAATGTGATGACGTGGATAGGGCACTACTGCGGGCTGGGAGAAGAGAATGCAGCATTGGGGGCGGGGGGGGGGGGGGGGGGGGGGCGTTATTGTGATGCGCGCTGTCTGTCCTTTGCTCAGGGCTTGACCAAATCGAGTCAACCCTGGAAATCGATCGTCACACCCACCACAGCAGCGGACTTCCACTGGTCAGCGCCGCGACAGTGCAGTCACCGTCGACGCGGTTCCAGCCTCGCACCAGGTCAGGCGTCAACAGGCTTGTGTCATTACTCGACGCCTGCTGAGCCGAGCACTTAGAGCTATACTGGACCCATCACATCATCACATTCACCTTTCACCATTAGTTGTGCGGGCCTACAGGCTGCGTCATCGTTGCAACACGTTGCTGCGGCTGTGCAAGACGTATAATTGCTCCTTGTTGACTAGCAAAACTACTACCGGTAAGAAAGGACGCCACGGCCTGTAAAAATTCTTTGGGGCCTTTGGTTTCCTTCCCAGTGCACATGTCTCAATGAAATAAAAGACCTCTCTCCGAGTCGGCTGGTGCGCTTACTCAGGGGTTTTGATGAACCTGATATATTGTAGTGCTCAATCTCTGCCCCAACGTTATTTACGTCTTTCTCTCTCAAGTCCAAATCTTCGTCGTCAAATTGTATCTTGTAATAATTGCTGTCGTTGGTAAACAGTATTTGATGTGGCCCTTTTTTCTAATGTACAAAAATAATGTCGTTTTACTGCTACCCTGCTGCGATGCAGGTAACTGCGGTTATAAAAAGAAATGAGGACAGTTCAGACACACACCGAGAAAATGAAAAATACAAATTCATTTTGCTTATGTCTCATTTGAAAAGGCGAGAAGGCAACAGCCGCTCTCACGTCCACGAATTCAAATCAGTACCGAAGTTCCAGTATAGTACATTGGCACACATAGCTCCCAAGCAAGATTTTTCTTAACTAATGCAATTAAGCGCGCACGTAGGCATTGCTAGGGCTCTTTCACTAAATAAATGGCCCAACGAACCTATTTTTGTGCCGGTTTGATCCGCAGCACGAAAAAAAAATTAAAGGAATCACACTTACTGGCTCGGGCGAAAACCGGTACGCTCCGGCTGCCAAACTTCCTCGGCTGGCGAGGCATCGTTACCGTCTGCGCAAATCGAAACATAATGTTCTCTCAAAGTCTGCTAAGAGAGTCAGATGCGCAAGCTAGACGCTTAAACCCGATGTGCTCAATGTTTTCGCCGCTGAATGTTTCGCCACAGAAATACTACACCACCAACGATGCTAAAAGCGAGAGAAACAGTCATTCAGGACGCCCTCGCTATTGTGCATTCCGTCATCGTCGCGAGCCTTCCAGTTGATTTAAGACAAAATATTTTCACCAAGAAAGTTATAAGGGGCAGCATTCCGTTGTGCATTGGCGCGGCGTGTGAATATATCAAAGTAAAATTTTAAATTGTGGGGTTTAATTTAAATGTCCCGAACGACAAGTCGGCTATAAAAGACACCGTAGCAGAGGGCACTGAACTATTTGCGGCTTGTGTTTTTTAACGTGCAATAACATCGCAGAGCACGCGGGCGTTTTTGCATTTCGCCTCTGTGTAAATGCGGCTTCTGCGGCCAGGTTTCGCCCCCGCGCCCTTGGGACGTCATACCAGCAATTCTGTACAAAAACATTTTTGAGTGCAAAACCGTTTATGAACGTAATTTTTTAATAAAATGTGAGATTTCACTATAAAAATAATATATGTACACATCATTCGAAGGCACTATTGAGTTTTTTTTGTTGTATTACCGTTTTTGCTATTTTCAAAAGCGTTCCCCACTGGTTTTCTATGGGAGTTTTAACTGTTCGATGCGACCGATGAAAACCATTTAAAAGAAAATTTTTGCTGGATATCAGAAGAATGAACGATTACCTTCAATATTACAGTAAAAGTACCTTAAACTATTTCAATATTCAAAATTTTTGTCCAATTTTTCCGGACTTGTAAAACCACTGGGAAAGCCACTGGGCTTCCGCGGCGGCCCAGTGGCTTTTACATAACGCTGAATGGTGATTATACGTCTGGAGAAAATACATCAGTGGCATTTTCTCGGAATAACCGCAATAACAGATACAAAATTGTCGAAGACTGTTTTTACCTGGTCATTCCTAAGCCGGAAGAGGTTATAGGAAGCATGAAGGAGAGTGACTCATTCATCGCTTGCAATGTTTTGAGCCAGGCTTCCTTGTCACTTATTCGTTTATGCGCTGTCGTATCTCCCCTTTTGCCTTCTCCCTCTATCTGTCAGGGAGAGAAGCTCGGGCCATTGCTGTCGCGAAAAAAGATAAGCACGAACAGCCTGTCCTCGCTCCTCTGCAACGAGGTCCCAGGGGCATCGGGGTGCATTAGTGAGCACTAGTCGAAGTGGGATGCGGCTGGATGCGCTCTGCGATACCCCACGCGGTGCCTCGCACACGTTCTTCCCATGGGGCTCTCGGGATAATGCGCAGTAGAACGGCCATTCTCGTCAACCTGCTTGTATGAGTATTCGCACGTGCCCACGTTGCGTCAACGTAGCCGCCACACACTAGCATCGCCTATGTATGCACGAAATGTATTAATAATACACACAGAACAGGCGATGCAATAGGCTCGTGCTTCACAACACACAGTACTGGCTGATTCAGTTGCATGTCTGTTTTTGTGGAATTATGACTTACACAGATGGCCTGCAGAGGCAATGCCAGTTTTCTAGTTCCTGCGTGTATTGTAGCTGGGCAAGTCTAGGGTATTATGTGCAAACGAGCATCACCTCCTCGCCAAAATAATAACGCGATAGCATTAAGGGCCCCGTGTCGCAGAAAAGGTGATGTCGTTGTGGGCGTCGACGGCGTTGGCCGAGAGCGAAAAATCCTAGATGCATTAATGAATAAAAACGGGGAGGAAATTGGTCGAGTTGGGGAATCGAACCAGGGCCTCACGAGTGCGCGACAAGCACGCTAGCCACTCCTCGACGCCAGCTGGATGATTTGGAATGAACAAAGGCGCGTCTAGCGAATACGGAGTTGTTTTAGAAGGTTGCTTTAGAGACATGTACTGTGGTGTATATTAGTAATTATGAGCAGGGAAATTACAGAAGTCGCAGATAAGTGAGTTACAAAGTACGTTTCGGCTACTTTCCACTTCTCTTAGCGCGCACGTAGCGCCATCAGGCGGCGCCCACTATAACTTCTCTCCACCGCTCCACCTCCTCCTCGCAATGTACGCCACTGGCATAACAGATAGCGCGCGACTGCAGCGCCCCCCGCTCGTCTCGTTCGGGGGCAGCGCGGCCGTGCGGGAGCGCAGGAATCACGCGGTGAGGGGCGAACAACGCAGTGCACATGCAAGGCGCGTTCACCACGAAGCTTGCAGCTTGCTGCCCGTTCGTTCGGCGCGGAAGCTATGCTGGCGTTCTTCGCATCGGGTTTATCGAGAACGATGTGCCGATGTACTACGACTGCAACTTGAGTCCCACGCGTTTCGGCAGTGCGCCTGGGAGCGCTTCTACGTGGTTTGCGGCTCCGCGCGTCCGTTTCCCCGAACGTAGCATCAGCAGCATTAGGTTCACGCGACATCGAAGGCGTTGGCCGGGAGCGAAATATCCGGGAAGGATTAATAAACAAAAAGAGTAGCAAGTTGGTCTAGGTAGGGAATCCATAACCCATTACGCTATCGCGTCATACCTTCAAGGCGGATCTTGTTTTTGTTTTTATGCTCATTTAGCTCGGCCTGTAATACCTTAGGACCGGAATACGTTGTATAGATGGGATGAGAGCTATTCCATTCTCTAGCCGCCTTTCCTTCCGCATTTCTGGCTCCACAGGCCCCGACAATAATTTGAACACTTTAAGAGCCCTCTATACTGATGCAGATAGAAGCTCATAATGCTCATGTTGAGTGCAGCTGTCCAGGACAACTGATAAATTTGTAGGCACAAAGAAGGACACGTAGCATCTAGGCTATTGAGATTTTTGGCACTTTGGATTTTAGCGCTTTTAGTATGCACGCTTTCAGCTTTTCTCCGAAACAAATGTGAAAACCTGTGACTGTCAATGGGAAGAGAGAAATGGATTGTCTGTAAATGCATTTTCAAGCATATTATATCGCCTGGTCTGATTGCCTAGATTTTCTGCTTTCTGCAAAGTTTAAGGATAAGTCTGATCTGATTTACACAATCAGGCTTGTGCCACACACGTCACATCTGAACGCGGCTTCATGCATTTTTTTGCCATCGTCTGCACCGCCTCTTTTGAATGCGTTCAACATATGACCTTGCGTTCAGACTGTACTAGGGTTATAGATACCAATGACCAGATGCAGTCAAACGCGCTTTATATTTTTATGGATCCCTCAAGCCTGAGGTCTTCCTTACGAAGAGTCACGAAACTAAGCAAGAAATGCGGTCATGCCCTGTGGCCGTTTTCCGGTGGTTAAAAGATGGCGCCACCGCTTATGGGTTGGGCAATGAGTTATAAGAGCATCCCTAACTTTAAACAAGTCAATTATAACAAGTAGCTTTCGGCTTCATGACCGCTAGAAAAAATCTCACATGGTTACCTGAATGTTAATAACAGCTCTTAGATTATGAATATTCAAGAACGTTTCCTTGTGGGTACCTATTGTGAAAATACCATGAAGACCACAGAATTGAATTTAATTTCACCGTAAATTATCACAGAATGTCTTTAGTTATTTTATAACATCACAGCAAACATTATATAAGTTCTACATTTGATGGTGTACATGGTACTAAGAGTTAAGTGCAGTGTCCTGCGGTTTTCATATACCTGTATGTTGTTTTTAACTGCTCCTCTGTATAAGCGCATTTGATTTAGAGTGTATAGTGGATAAATACCTGATAAGGAAGAAAAAATCAGTTGTTATTGTAAAAAAGCTGCTACCTCGTACCTGCACAACAAATAAATCTTTTCGTCCGGAACCTTGTGAGCAAGGCTAATCACGGTCAACAGTGGTAGGTGCATAACTGCTACATCCTGTGAGATGGTCAATGACTTGCACAGAGGTACAAGGGTTGAAAGGCGGTGAAGAAACCGAACTGGCAATAGCGAAGCGGGGCACAAAAAATTTAACACTTGAGATCAGGCTTAAAAATTACGCAAGAAACTGGACAGGACACTTAAGCTCCACCTGAAGGGTGTGACGAGATAACGTTAATAAGTTTATGTCCACATATGCGGAAATGGTCATTCTCTTTTTTTAAGTTGGAAACCCCTAGGATTCTTCACACCATTTCAGGGGGAGCGGTGCTCCGGCTTAGCGATGCTCTACTGCCCTGTGGTGGCGAGTGTGACCATCAATGGGGCTTGTGAGATCCAAGTTGCCATTCCCGAGCAACCTTTCGCAGTCAATTATAAATTGAACTACCATATGCCATAGTGCGCAGTTTGCTTGAAATCCGGAGATCAGATTGTGATGACGTCACAAAGTCAGGTAACATAAGTGGCCCACCTGCGGCCTAGAAGGCCTACCTAGGTTGTTTCTCCGGTGACTTTGGCGTGTTTTTTTTTTGCTCACTCGCTATTCTGCGAAACGAGGCCCTTGACGCTTTCACGTAAAAATGCTGAGCAATTGGCACAGCAGCAGTTGTCCATTTGTGGACTGCCACCATGCTTTCTGACATTACAAACCTTCTTTGAAGTAGGGTGTCGAGTATGTTGTTTAAAACCGCCGTAAACTTGGAAGCAAACCGCCGCAGCGTAGATTTTGCAGCACCAGCTTTTAAAGCACAGTTCCTCCGCCTTCTACTTGTACATCAAATGAGGCGCGTTGTCTCAAAAAGACGCAATTAAATTTCTGCGCCAGTTGTTGTTGCCTCAAAAACGATTGCACATACCCACCGTGGGGGTCAGTGTTGGTCAAATAGGTTTGTCTTTCCGTTCTTCTCGTTTTTATCGCTTAAGAGTGCTAAAACTGACGCGTTCAGACGCATTGAAAGCCTACCACGAAGTCATTCCGCAATTACAGAATGGCGTGGCATCATGGGCACCTTCGTAGTACTAGCCGCTGCAGTTATGACGAAGCTGCCAGTAGAGACGTAGAGGAACAATCTTGTTGCAGGAGGTATGCTGGTGTAGCTGTGGTGCGGCGTAGTGCTCTGAATACTGCATGTATGCAGGTAGCCAGACAAACAAATGAGTGGGAGGTCGAAGGCAGGATGAACGATCTGTAGTTTGCAGTCGGCGCCTGCCTCTGACTGCTTCTTGCCCCCTTGATCCTACTTTTCTCGCCCCATTTTCACTGAAATCATGAACCAGCTGGCTCCTTAAGGAATAAGCTTACGAACGAAAATGCATTTGTTACATCGAGCTTCTTTTCAGCAATCAGTTATGTCCTTATGGATCAACTTTCATTACATTTCTTTCAGCATTACGCGACGACATAAATAGTTTTGAGTTCACTTCTCCTTTTGTCGTTTACAAGAAATAGAATAACGAATCAATATTTCCTATATCTCTGTACCTATAGCTACATAATTCCGTAGTCGCTGCAGTGTAAGACACGCTTTATGGTTTATGGGGGTTTAACGTCCCAAAGCCACTCTGGCTATTAAGGACGTCGCAGTGAAGGGCTCCGGAAATTTCGACCACCTGGGCTTCATTTACGTGCACTAACATCGTACAGTACACAGGCCTCCAGAATTTCGCCTCGATCGAAATTCGACCACCCCGGCCGGGATCGAACCCACGTCTTTCGGGTCAGCAGCCAAGCGCCATAACCGCTGAGCGACCATGGCGGCCGTTGTAAGATACAATTTCCATGCGTCGTCGTAGCTCGTAACCCTTTTGCATCTTTTTTTTTTCTAGCTCTGCTCACAATATGTCTCTTTTTTGTCAAAGAGCACCTCACGCGGTTTTTCGACGGCGTTGTTCCCGCAAGCCTTTGTGCGGACGTTGTCTAGACGCTGCAAACATTGTGCACGCGTAACCGTGACAAGAAATGCGTACCTTAAGTGCCGTACGTGAACGCTAATGTAACCGGCTACGCCGTCTTAAACACAGTGATGAATAGAGCGCAAAATATTCAAAAACTGCTGCCATTCCTTGCTTGGTAAGCAATGCTCTGTACACAGATAGACGCTGTCCTTGCTAGTAGACCCCACTCGTGAACCATGGGCTCAGGTGATAGCCCGAAGCTCGTCTACAAATACACAAAAGGAGAAATACCGTTTTATTCTCAGATGAAAACAAAATCGACATGAAGGCTCTCTAGCGCTGCTGTGACATGTGCTAAAGGGCAGTAATGTGATCGCAAACAGAAGAGAATTCTCGTTTATTTGCGATTACATTACTACTTTCCAAAACACGTCACTGTTCATATGATCACTCGCAAGCTCCGAAGCGCGTAAAAAAAGCATACCCAAATAGCATCGCCACAACGAAGTGCTAGAAAACCCAGACTGCATTGCTGTCGCCATAAATATGCAAGCTTCATGAGAGGACGGCGGCCGCGGTCTGCCTTTGTTGCGGCTGCTGCGGTGGAGCGGTGAGCCAAACACCAGCCGTCTCGTCTCTGGATCCAGGCTTGGTGTCCGTCATGAGCGACCAGCACCCCCTCCAGGGATTTGTGGCAATACGCCGCGAATGCAGAGAGCGGAGGGAGGCTCGGCGCTTCCTCTGCATCGCCTTCCCACTACGCGAGCAGTAATTAGCGGCCAGACTTCTGTTCCTGATGTACTGCACTAAACAGTGCGTGCTACGTGCCTTGGGAATTAAGCATATCACAATTCGGGCCGGGGAAGTTATGAGCGAAGGCACTCAGTGAGGCGCGCACGATAATTTTTCATTCTAATGAACGCTACCCATGTCATTTTGGGCGCTGGCTACGTAATTCTGCGTGTTAGGAAACACGGAGGTTAGTCGTTTTGTAGTGCGGCGTACCGAAACAAGCTCGATGGAGGGGTGAATGACACACTGCATGGCGTGCGAAGCAGAGATCATGATGAACTATCTGAATGGCACGAGGAAATGTTTCAGAATAGCCGAATGGCTTTCGCCCCTTCGGGACTGGCAGTGTCACCATTCTCCTGCTGGAGTGGTGCTTGTCATTTTAACCTGACTTTCTTCGAGTTGAGCTTTCCGTATAAACACTATATTTATGTGAACAGAGGGGTCAGTGCAGGCTGAAAGTGACTACTAGTGCTTCACACCATCAAGAATCCATCCTTCTCTTAAAAACAACGTGTTAGCTACTACTCTGACTCTTGGAAGTTAGTTGAACCAGCTCTAACAGACGCTAAGCACAAATGTATACAAATACTCTTCACAGTAAAAATTTATTCCATCAGTTTGCTGGCTATGTTGATGATTGACCAGCAGCAAAAGAGCGTCTATCGGAAAGTATTTCCGCCGGTAGATTCAAGGTTATGACGATGTAATTGATAAGGACAGTTTGATACCGTTTTGTAGTTAATATCTGTGTAGCCCAGCTTTTGATATCAGCGCTCCAAAATTGATTTCTACGCACGCAATTTAGTAGCGAAATCGAGCGGCTAAGCCGACATCTGTATTTTGTTTTTTATACCTTTTAGCTCTTACAAGCTCCACTATTGTCAGAATGCATGGTCTCTTTGTCATTAGAACTCCCTACCGTATCGACAGAGGCCAAATTAAAACTGCCCTTAGAAAGCGGGGCTTGGCATTTGCAGTATGGGTTCTTTGTGCGCGGTAACTTACTATCATTAGCATCTCTTGCATCGTGGAAAAAAAACATGGGGGTCTTTTTAATCATTGGTCTTAAAAACAACACGTGATAGCATTTATGTTTTCCGCCATTTAGGGGCGTAAATTGAGTGTGTAATGTTCTTGCGATTTTTCCGCCAAGAGAGAGGGTTTATTGATAGAAAAAGGCAGAGAGGTTGGCCTGAAAAATAAATATCTGGCTGCTACTCTGCTCTGGGGGACGGGAAGAGGAGATAAAAGAAGGTCACGATGGGGGACGATGATGATGGGAGGAGGCAGATGAAAAACTACTTAAAACAAAAACAAAAACAAAGCACACTTTCTGACATCACAAACGCGAGACAAGGTCCGTGTCGCTCAAAAAGCGCGAGAGCGCTCGCGTTGCCTTTACAGTTCTAAAACTATCTGGCCAAGCGCCGAGGATCAAATCCTCAGAGAGGAGCGATGTGTCCATAGGCTTCAGAGCAGATGCGAGTATGAGTCTTTCGAGTGCATACGCTGGACACGCCCCTAAAACATTTTAAAACTCCGGTTGGGGCCCGTTACATTGCTCCTATATGGTGGGCATGAGTCATGGAATGTATGGAATGTTCTAGTCCTTGAACTGTGTAGTCATACAGCGTTGTACTATTCCACCCACACATGCACTTCATTTCACCCACTAATTCTTATCAATCCACCTTATTTCCTCTCTGGGCCGGGCCTACTTCCAATTTTTTTTTTTTGGGGGGGGGTCAAGTTTTCAAATTTGGAGACACACTGTAATTGGTCCTTCGGTTGCCACAATTTGTTCATGAGATCACGCCCTCTCATTCACATACATAGATAGCGGGGAGTCTTCATACCGCTACTGGCGCAGTGGTGCAGCCCTTGAGCAATGCAGCACTGCCCCGGCTTGTAGTTGCTTAAAATTTAGCCACCGGAGGGGCTTGTGAGACCCAGGTTGATCTTCAAGAACTCTCTTAAGGCTCATGAGCAGCGCCACGGCTAGAAAATGGCAACTGCGTTGAATCCGGCAACAATAGGCAGCTTGCTCAGATCCTGTTAGCACGTTGCCACCTGCTACGGTGTGCAGATTGTGATAGCATCACAGGGTCACGTAATCTCTCTCGAGCAATCGGGAACTTCGTGACTGAGAACCCAGAAATTTTTTTTTAAGACAAAATAAATGCTGTCGTTTTAATAAACAATATTAAGTGGCTTCGTAGCTATTTGGACTGATTTGACTCCTTACAAAGAATCGGCACTGTGCGTGCGTGGCAGCAAAAGATAGCAACCCCCCACAGCAAGAATGAATAATATTTTGTTGCTGCCACGTCTTTCTCACTGGCATCAAGGATCATTTCAAAGTCCTCAAGGTAGGTTTTTTTGCAAAACAAAGCTGTATTTGCCTGAGTTGCCGATGCTGTAGATAGCTGAGTCAAAACTTACTTGACTTCAGGACGTTCTTTAGTGTGATGCTACGGTTCATGTGTTTTGGCGTTCACCTGATGCTATGGAAAAGACGGGCACGATTCTGCACCATCGTGGAAGAGATGACAGTATGCACTGCCCACCACCTTTGGGCGCGGAGAGCAATTGGTACGTAAGAACCGCGCTGGAATCTGCTAATTTAGTGCCTAACTTGTGCCTGAATTACTGGCCACGGCGTTGTAATAAAAGTGATTCAATCGTATAAGAAAGTTTTTCAACACGACAATGTCGAGTTACTCAGTATGTACATTAAACTGATCTTTTGTCGAGTAAGCTCAAAGGACAGCCTTGTTCCTGCCTAAAGTTTTGAGGAGATTCGTGCTGTCAGGCCATTCAATTTGTATGATAACTCATTATGAATTGCGTGTAGACAAGTGACACTATTTCAATTTTGTTATAATAATCTTTGTTTCGTAGGTTTAGAAAACCTCACACACACACACACACACACACACACACACACACACACACACACACACACACACACACACACACACACACACACACACACACACACACACACACACACACACACACACACACACACACACACACACACACACACACACACACACACACACACACACACACACACACACACACACACACACACACACACACACACACACACACACACACACACACACACACACACACACACCACACACACACACACACACACACAACACACACACACACACACACACACACACACACACACACACACACACACACACACACACACACACACACACACACACACACACACACACACACACACACACACACACACACACACACACACACACACACACACACACACACACACACACACACACACACACACACACACACACTTTACTTTACTTTACTTTACTTTACTTTACTTTTACTTTACTTTACTTTACTTTACTTTACTTTACTTCACTTTACTTCACTTCACTTTATTACCTTAAAGACCCCACTTTGGGGGTGTTACATAAGGGGTGGGAGTAGAAATATAGGTTGAATATGATTACTTACATGATATTTATGAAATGCATATTTAAATTGTTCACAAAACTTGATTGGCAGATGAGGGCATCAACGTCGTGGGGAAGGCCATTCCCGTCTTTAGCAGTGCGAAGAAAAAGGATGCGGAAAAAGTGACGGTGCGGGTGCGTTGGCATGACACTTGCAGTGGATGGCCGGTGCGATGAGATATGCGAGCGGGCGGTGTGATGTAGGGTGGTTGTCCGAGGGAACTGTAAAAAAACTTATGAAACAGACTAAGAGAAGAAATGCGACGACGATGGGCAAGAGTTGATAAACC